>VYZQ01008567.1:14954-29246 GCA_013400655.1 Mystacornis crossleyi
GAACAATGGGTTTCCCTTTATCTAATCAGCAGTTTGACTTCCGGTCCTAAGTCCCAGTCTTCAGAGAGGCTTCTTTGGCTGTAGGTTCTTTATAATGAGCAAAACTTTATATCAGTGTTCGAGGCATGAACTATTTTCAGTCTCTGACACCTGGTTTTCCACTATTTATTGATTTCATTGTGATACAGCTGGCTTTCTCCATTAAATATACTTAATGAAGCTCTTGCCCAGACAAAAATGTGCTAGCCCAGAAAGCAGTGAAGATCTTGTTATCGTTGCTTGAGCACTGGAACAGCTGATGCTATTTAGGGAGACTTCTCCATTCAAGGGCTTGAACTCTGCTAGAGGCATCCTGGAGTTTTCATGAGAGACAAGAAGGGTGAGCAAGTTCTGCAGTATCATCTCTCACAAGCATGCCAGGCACTAAGTAAATGCAGTTGTGCACAAGATGGCAATGTTCTCCACGAAAAGGACCTTTCCTTCCTTCCTTGTTATAGTCTGCCTGTATACTTTGAGACAGGATCTGGCTTCAGTAAAATATCAATGGCAGCACTTGAGGTGTTCAGTTCTACTCTGTGAATACATAGAGATATGCACGCCATTTGTACGTTCAAATGTGTCTCACTGAAGGCACGTGAAAACCTGTCTCATGGGTTTCTAACAGAACTAGTGAATGCATCAGACAGCAGCTTGTTTTTTCTGCGTTCTGACCTGACTATTCGTGCACTTAAACCTTGTGTCTAGATGACTGACTTTGTAAGACTGCTCTTTGGGAATAATAAATCTGCACCGTGTTGGTCACAATAGCTGACTGTAAACACTTATGATTCACCCATCACCACAGAGCCACACATCTTGTCCACAAAAACACTACATCTGCGTCAGTCTCCAGAAAGAACCTGGATCCAAATCCAGAAGATTGGGGTGTGAGCTTAATCTGTCTGTAGCAGGACCATCCCAGTGTATGAGACATGTGAAAGTCTTTACAGGACTGCAAGTTTCCTGTTGCTGTTCCTGTCTGAGGTAAGATCATTTCCATGCCTTTCTCTAGTATCATCTACACTCCTCCAGAGAAACTCCTGCATAAATAGATTACTTTTATTGAGTGAGCGCCATAGATTAAGCATTAGGACTCACATGATTTACAGAGTAGAGAGCACCATGGACCAGGAGTGGACACCTCTAGACTGAGAAAACCATCTTGAGTTAAGAATCTGAGGGCTAGTATCTATCAGTGGTGTTAAGAAAGACCCAGAAACTTTAAAAAAAACCAAACCAACAAAAAAGTTGTATTGAATATTGGTTTTGATTTGAAAGAATATTCATGAGTAGCAATCCAAATTGATCAGGCAAATATGTGAGAGTCTCTTCACAGACCTCTGATTTTCTGATCAGACTCAGAAGCATCCCTAGCTTGGCATTGCAGGTACCAGTCTAGGTGGGTGGCTGCCACCCTGGTGGAGAGACACCCTGGCAGGAGGCATGAGAACCTCTTCCCGGTCCCATCTGCCCCCTCAGAAGGCACTAGTGTGGAGCAGCAGCACTCACTCAGTCTCCCTGCAGCTGAGCCACCTGCGAGGATGTTGCCACATGGCAGCCACCACTGCATATCCCACTGCGGCTCTGCTCCCTGGAGAAGCTGTATGGAGGCACTGGAGAGGACATTTCAGGAGAGGAGAAGAATCTGCCATCTCCTCCAGCAAGAACTAATTTCTAGACTTGGTGAGGGCACATCAAGGTGCAGTCCCGTGTGTTAAGCACCCTCCACCTGCACCAACAGCGGTGCACAATCATTTGAGGAGCTTTTTAGCATCTATCACTCCTGAGTAGACCAGGAGGGATTTGAGCCCCAATGTGATACCTCTTATAAGGCTTTTGTTCCACCTCTCTGCTACAGGTGGTGATTGAGCTTCTCTTCATGGGGTCACTTTCCTCTGTTCTTCCTGAAGACACATTTTTTCATATCAGCATTGCTTTGAAACTTTGTTTACAGAGGATGTCAAACCCACTTTTTATGGCTAAAGACCATCAAGTATGATGATGAGGGAAGAAATAAAACCTGGACAGTTTACAAATCAGAGCTGGACTCTGGTTGGGCACACTAAGAAAGGGCCAAAGAGAACCCAACCAGAACTGCTGGAGCATGCAGCATGCCATTAAGAATGAGAGTGACAGGGTACACATCACATCTTACAGTCAAGGAAGGATATATGGTCTCCCAAGTCTGAGGGTCTGATGCTGTGCTTTGCAAAGCTGTAGTGTTATTCTGTGAGATTTCAGGATTCTTTGTCTTGGTTGTTTGTTTATTGCTTGGAATGTGGATAGTCACTCAGAACAGAATTAAAAAAATATTTTACCAAGGAGTAACTGAAGTTCCTTGAGATGGACTGGCCACTTCTCCTTCAGAGCCCTGCCCAGGTGAGATTCTGCAGTTTAGGTTTCTAAGCTTAATTTTCTAATCTGCAGTAGGCACAATCCACAATTTTTGCTGTTCACATGGAGCAGAAGGGCTCTCCAAGGGCATATGCATGGCATGGGTGTGCACAGTGCGTCCGGAAATTCCTGGGTTTGGGTGTGTGCAGTGTCCATACAAGCCTATGGCCTGTGCCCACGGGCAGAGCATCCCATACATCTCTATTCGTGTACGTGATTGACATTCAGTTATTAGAACCTCCATAGAGCTTTTCAAACCTTAAATAACCCAGCCTCATAATCACTCTGGGAGGTAATTAAGCTGCCTGGTTATCAACAGTAGAACTGAAATGTGGAGTTGGGATCTAAATTTTGGATGAGATATCCTTTTTTTTTGCAGGTCAGGTCACAAAACATTAATACAAGTGGTGTGGAGCAGGATTTCTGCTTCTATCATGTCTCAACATCAATACTTGAGTTAGATGTTTAGGAAGCTCCAGTATCCCAGCCCTGTTCTCAGAACATCTTCCCATAAGGCAGAATCCCAGTGTATCTTGTTAGAAAAATGAACAGAACAAGATGTTTTATAAAATCTAAACTGTACCAAGATCACGGTAATTTGGAGAACATCACAGGCATGTTTCCGTCTCTCAATGCACTGCCAGTGTCTCTCTTTGTATCAGGTTTTAGCATAATCTGTGATGGACTGAACTTTTTTTTTTGCCATGGCAACCTCACTGTGGTGATTTCAGGGTTAGGGAGCTTTATATTTATCTTGACCAGCATGAAGAAGTCTGAGCCTCATTAACTGAGGAAGGTGGATGGATAGCATATGTTACACACCACACACGAGACGGCGCTTCCCTTCCCAGGGCAATTGGGTCATTTGTATTATCTACATGAGCTGTGATTTTCCTTTTGGAAATACTGAGTTGCTAACTGTTCTCTCTGTCCCAAGGGAAGAAAACCCAGACAGATGGCTTCAGAGAAACCTTGCATCTTTAAGGGAAGATATCCTCCTGGAACAATAATTAATGCTGGTGGGACTTTTTTTTTTTCCCTTTTTTTTTTTTTTTTGAGAAGCTTGGAAAGAACTCAGTATCACCAGAGGGCATTAACACAGAGCCTTGCAGAGGACAGAAAAAGATAAAGAGGGGAAAAAATAGCTAGCACAAAGCAGTGATCCTATTAAAATGACATTGAAGAATTCTATTAGTGCTCTTTGCCCCCTCGCCTGCTGCCTTCGAAGATTCGAGGCGAAACACAAGTGCTTGTCAGTCAGACAAAGCCGACTAATAATCTCTGCTAAAAGGTGACATTCACAAGCTGCAGAGGGACACACAGGGCTCCAGGCTCTGGGCTGACCACGTCAGGAGGCTGCTGGCAGAAACCCGCATCTGGCTGTGGGTTCCAGCAGCCCAGGCTGGAGGAGAGGGGATGGTGGGGCAGACGTGGCTTTGGGCCGCTCACTGCCCCGAGGCTCAGCGGCTCTGCCTGTGTCAGCGGGGCTGAGCAGCACCACTGATACTGGGCCAGTATTGTCTCCACAGGAAAGGAGACTGGTGGTGTGAAGGCTTTGTGTGAGGGCCTGGAGCAGTGGACAAGTGGGGTGAACTTCGTCCTCACTTTACCATGGCTGAAACACCTTCCTATGCTGCTATCCTCTGGCAAAATCTCATCCCTATTGAAATAGCACTGTTTTGAGCTTTGGATGTGTCAACTCTTACTGCTGATGAGGGTCATTAGAAGCACACAAGTATAAGGGAAGAAAAGCTGGATCCTAAGTGAGTCTTTTCAAACAGAAGTAACAACTACCCTGGATGCGCTGCTTAGTTTGATACTGTGTGCTATATCCCAGTGTTCTCCAAAACAGTGGTGACTTTGGGAACCATGAAAACTGAGACTAAGGGTCGCTCTCTACCAAGGATCACTGGGAAAATTCAAGATGTCATTCCTCACTAGCAGCTAAACCTCCTTATTTGAACTTCCTGAACTTGTTCTGCTGGTACATTTCAGCAAATGTTTGTTTGTGCAAGAGTATCTAGTGCACTGTGCACAGGATTAAGAATGTTTTCTTTTCCTAGACACATTCAAAATAAGTTTTAACTTCTATTAAGTTTTCTGTCTCGCAGTTTTTTTACTAAGAAAGTCTGCTTGGATCAGGATCAAAGGGATAGTTTATCACTCTTTGTGGAAAAGTAGATTCTCTGGAAATTACTAAATGTAGCACAGAAAACTCATACACCATCTTTTCTGTTTTACTCAGCAGAGATAATGTCTCAGCTGGAGTACTTTGTGTAGCACTGGGCACTGCATCCCAGAGAGATATGGCCTAGCTGGAGTGAATCCAGAAGGGAGCTGCAGGAAGGATCAGAGGGCTTGAAATCATGACCTACCAGAAAGAATTACTCCATTTGGGTTGCTTTTCTTAAAGGAAAGAAGATTAGGGATGGGGGAAGGGAGAATGATAATATTCCTCAAATATGCAAAAGACTGCTGCTGAGAGAAGAGGAAAAATTTCTTCTCCCTTGTGAAAAGCAAAAGAAATAATGGGTTCATATTGCAGCAAGAATAACATAAGTTAGGCATTACGTAAAAGCTTCCTAACAGGATGGAAAATGAAGCACTGGACAGGATCATCTGGGGAGACATGCCACAGACCCCACTGGGAGTCTATAAAACCAAATTAAGCAACTGTTCCTCTTAGACAAAGGGAAGGAACAGATGACTTCAGGAGTTAAAGGCATTATTATTAATATGACATTTTATAGGAAAGTAATTCACCTGAAAATTCAGCTGCTGGTAAAGTGGCAACTTTAAGAAGAAAATAATAAAGTTTTTATTCATGCTTTTCTATGCCTTATAAAATTTAAAAATCATCCTTTCAAGATTTACTAGGCATATCATATTAAAACATTAAAAGATAACAGAAAAACAACAGAACATAAAGGAGAGAGTTTGCATGTTTCAGTACTGGACTGCACTTGGCATCTCTGAGCCACTGACGTACCCAGGGGCACTTGGCGCAGTATCGCTCCCCAGAAAGCTCGCCTCTTTCCAGATCATCCAAGTGAGGAAGGCAGATTTCCTGCCTTCTTCAGGGAGCCTGGCACTGCCAGAGGTGGTTCGGAGAGTATTATTGGGGCAATCCAGAAAGGAGAGTTACACCTGCTCTAAATGGTGGCTAAGCACTGAGCTGGAATGTCAGAGGATGGAAATGGAAAGAGATGATAAGAAGATTGCCAAGTTGGCCCCTGCAGCTGAAAACACCCTGGCAAAAGTCCTCTCCCGCTTCTCTGCTGCGACCTCTCAATCACTCTTGGTACAGCCCTTGTAATGCTCTGCCAAATAGGATTACACTCCAGCAGAGGGAGAATTTACACATTCCATAGGACTTGATGACATAGCAATTGATAAGGGCACGACACTGTATTAACTGGAAAAAAAATCCATATCTATTAGGGGCTGGCTGGGTGAGAAAAGGAGAGTTACATCCCCCTGTTTGGTTGGTTCAAGCCCAAGCAACCTTTGTCTGTGTGCAGGGAGAGTCTTCTTGAAAGCCTTGTGCTTGTTAGAATTTAATTGCTTGCTGGTCGTGCTGCTGGCGAGCTGGTGCAAATAGAGATGATCCCTCATTAATGCAGAAGCTTACATGAGGCCAGCTCCAAGGAATAATTGCAGTCGTGTCTAAACACTCTCTGGTCCAAGTTTCCTTAAACCAGAACAGCATTTTATTAACATATCTGAACAGGAAAAAAAAAATCAGCAATAAATCTGGCTGGTAACTGTTTCTTCACCCTGTAGATACTTTTAAAAGTAGGTCTTGTGAGTTTGTCTCAGAGGGTATTTGTGTCCTGGAACTGCACAGAAATGCATTTGGAAACACATCACCAGACAAGAGGTCAAGGGGCCAACAGCCACTATTAATTGCCTTACAGCCAGGCAGGAGCAGAAATGCTGCCCTTCGACCTCGCTCGGATGAGGAAAGTGTAGCACAGCTGTAAGCAGCTGTAAAGAGCTGTCACAGGGAAGGAGAAAGCTACACCTATCTTTTGCTTTCTTAGTCTTGTGTGAAGAAAAAATATAAAAAGCAAATAAAAAACTCCACTTGCAGGAAGATGCACGTGGATTTCTTCTCCTCTTCTGAAGCTGAATACCTCAGTCCTCTTTCACATGCGACGCGAGCTGCATGTTGAGACACCTTGTGATTATAAACTCTCCTCAGCAAAATTACTGAGGGTCAAAGAATCTGGGGACTCGAGGGATGATGTGATTGGCAGGACAATTAGGTCTGGACTGTGTTCTTTCATTTCTACTGGAAACTTGGTGTAATTACAGCTCCTGCCTCTGGCCCGTGTGATGCTGGAGGTTGGATGAGGTGATCAGAATACTCCCTCTGGCCGTAAAATCTATTAACCTTGCTTTGCACCACACATGGCTCAGGCATACAGAAATTCAATACCTGTCCACCATCTGAAAGCTCTCTTGTCAATGAGGGAGAAATAGAAGTACTGAGGTGAGCAGAGTTTCTCTCCATTTTTTTCCATTGAAATTGCTGGAAAGAAGCTTTCAGGTGAGGGAAGCAGGGCTGTGTTTTGGAGGCTCTTGTGACAAGACTTGGGAGGAGTGGGCCCCTCAGCTGGGGTGCACTGCAGAGCTGCTTGGCAAGTGATGGACAACCGAGGGAGGCATGGGTCATAGCGACCCCTATGCTCACTGAAGGTGTTGTTTTCTTATTTAAAGGGGATGGAAAAGGAAGATCTGGTTTTCTGGTAGCAAGGGGGCTTGCTACCCTTTCTAATAAAAGGAAAGCTCTTGAGTACAGGAAAATAGGCTGCCCCAGAAACAGGCCAGAAAATCACCATACTCCAGAGACTGTAATCTTTATTTTTGCACATATAGGGCAGAAGGATTTTTTTTAGTGAGGATCCTACTTATTTACCAGCTTTCTTAGAGGATATTTTTTGGAGAAAGGGGCTAGTGAGGCTTTCTAGTTAATTTGGTAATCTGCCTTAATGAGTTGGAGATTCATCTGCCTGAAGTTTGGTATCTAAAGGTAAAAGCTTTCAAGCCTGAGCCAGCCAGACTTTTACTCCCTTTGTAGGAAAAACAGAGGAAGAGATGGCAAAGACAGATGAGACTACTGACCCTCTGGAGATGCCCATTTCCCTGCATCACCTATGCAGGGAGCCTTGGGTGACCACTTCAGGCTACACTACCTGACTTGTAGGAATCAGAGGTTAGGTAAGATACACAGTAGCCATCAGAGTAAAACTGCCATGCTTTTCACAGATGATATTAATTAGAGAAGAAAAGTGCCACGGAGCAATCAATCCTTAGCTTAACTAGCTCCAAGCTATGAAGTCAGACAGTTCCAGCTGGAGGCCAAATCCAGCCTGTGGGCTGACCCCATCTGTCTTATTTGTGCCTCTGCCGTGACTGTGTGGTGGGATGGGAGGTGATGGGGAGCAGCTGTTTGCACCCTGGGGGAAGTCCAGCAGTTCCTCTTGTTTCTACTGTACATAAATGCAGCCAAACCCTCAGCTCAGGGAGGTGCTGTGTCCACATGGCTCAAAAGGGGAGTCTCCAAATGGGCATCTGGGCTCCAGGGACACAAAACAAAGCTTGGACCACCCTGTGAATTAAGTCATTCTTCTTGGCCAGAAAGAGACTTAGGAAAGTAAACATCTTGAAGCTTTTATTGCACAGCCCTTCTTTCAAAAGTCCAAATTAAGTGCTTGGATGTGCAGCCTGTGCTGAGAGGTAGCATTTGTGTGGTTGGGGTTCTTACAATTTTCTTTGGAGAAATTTTCACAAAGAAAACAGGCGTTTGTGTTTTCTGACATTTGCTTTAACTAAAAGGTATTGTGAGGACTGTTACAGAATACCAATTAGACTCACAGGTTAGTGAGTGAGAGCTATGCACTTCGTGTTGGTTGAGGTCACTGCACAGCAGGAAAAAGAATCAGAGCTATTCACAAACAGCCTGTCCCAGAGCTGCAAATCTGATTTCTCCACTTTAGCTAGATGAGGGTTGTTAGCAGAAGTAGCATCTCTCCTTACATCCACTGATTCAGTTAGAAAAGAGTAGACTAGTTGTTGGGCTGTGATCAAGGTCTGAAAAAGAACCTGGCAACTAGAAGAAGGGCTTCTGCTCCCAGGGGCTCATCTGGGTTCTCTTTTTTTTCCCCCGCCAGCTACATCAGCCAGTCTAGGAAGAAATATTACCTCACTATAAATGATGACTTGCATCTATCTCTGACAATCACAGCTACTGCAACATTGCTCTTAATTATTATCACTATTCAGCAATTGCAAGGCTTAGAACCCTCTAAAAATACTCTTTGTGCCTCTCTGTTTGTCAACAGCTTTTTATGCTTATGTTTGACAGGTGATGCCTCTTAATGCCAGGGCCACTGGTGCCATGAGAATGGTTGTGCTCTTGTGCTCAGAGAAAGCCCATTTGCCCTGTGCTGGGCTCAGGGAGAGCTGGGTGCTCCAACAGGTCCAAGTATGGCTCATAGATGGAGTTTTATCAAAGCAAAGCAATCCTATATCTCAGAGAATCCTTCCCCTAATATTCCTCTGTCTTGAGAAAGCTGTAGGGCAAAACAAACCCTTTCCTCCGTAGGTACCGCACAACAAGCACACCTGCCTGGCAGTGGATGGACACTCACAGCACAAAGCAAGAGGACAAGAGGGATTCCCTGAGGCAAATCCAGGTCTTGCTGAGAGATAGACACCACCACTCCGAGCTATAGGAGGGACAGACCATCTCCTATGTTTTCTGAGTGGGCCACTGAAAACAGGACTGAGGAAGAGCACATTGTAATGTTATAGTACATCTGTTCAGTGGTGTGGAGCACAAAAACCCTACTTTTCATATGGCAGTAATGTGCAGTGTTCAACAAAAAACATATAAAGTAAAGAAAGTCAAGGTAAATTGGAGTGATTTACTCTCAATTTTTACTCATATTACCTCTAATTCAGCAGACAGGTTTTCTTGCACTCTCTCTCTGGTATGAAACAAAGGGTATATCTCTAATAGTGATGGAGCTGTACAGAACAGAATTTAGCCACCTACACAGCTTTAATCAAACATCTTTCACTACTTGAAAGGGGAATTTATCCAAGTAACAGCTTTTAAATTGACCACGCTAGTGTTTCTGGGATAAGCCCTCCATCATTTCTTGGTATTTGTCTCCATCTGTCACATTAATCTTCCTCTGATTTCTCTCCTGAATGTCAGTTCACAAGGGTCAGAGGCAGCCACAACTTGGCCAGGAGGGCCCTGAGGTAGTGCAGCTCTTTCCTCATTACCTGATTTGGCACATGATTGTGTGGCAGCTGAGACTGATGCCCCTGAAACTCCCCCAGTTAATTTGTCCCTTGAACAGAAGAACAGTGAAAAATGCCACTCTTCTTGATGGATATAGTTCTCTCACAGATGATCTAAGTCCCAATCCTGTAACTCCTCACTGGTGTGTATCATCACTTTCTTAAACATTTCTATTGCTCTACACCATAACCATGTAGGCAAGTGTCCATTCTGCAAACAAAAGAGGATTAGGTACCAATGCCTGGTCCTAAAGCCAAGTGGCTTATTGGGTACACCTCCTGCATAAATATATAGTTCCCATGCTGAAAGCCTACTTACTTCAGCTTACAGAAGCTGAAGGAGAGAGTAGCTGCTGTCTTTTCTAAATTTTAGTCCACGTAGTCCTTAGCTCAAATAAATTGCTCGAAGAAGTGGTTGCTCTACTGAGGTTAATATGAAGCATAGTATATAGGTGTAGCATATAGAATGAAAGTTCTCATCAAACTCATTATTAAAAGAGCAGATTTTAATGCTAGGAAGAGTTCATCAATTAATGGTAGTGTTGTCACAAAACAATATTGGGAAACTACATACTGGCACGTGCATGTGCATGCACACACCATCTTGTTCATGAACTGCTTCTCTTTCTTAAGTGCTCTGGTCACTACATGTAAAGTGGAATCCTTATTTCTTTAAATAACTCATTTCTTCCTCTTTCAATGAACTTACTTATGCTCTTTGAACTTCAAGGTAGAAAAATCAAAAGCAGTCACTGTGTCTCTTAGGAGTTCGTGACCTACTTTGTTCTGATCAGTTCTCATCTCCTACAGAAATGCGGAAACTGTGTCAGAAGGATTTACACAATAAGCTGTCGAGAATGTTTCTTCTTTTAACTTCATGCATTTCAAGCAAGGGAACCTGAATGCAATATGCACCATCTTTAGATACAATTGTAGGAAAAATGTGTGTGCCAACAGATAATGTAAAAGATCTTCTGTGGGCTCAAGAGGCGACTTGAATGAGTTATCTACTGTAATTCAAAAAAGAGTCTCTAAATTCTTTCATGTTGGCAGTAAAATCCGAACTATTGTAGAGTGATTTTGTTGGCAGAAAAATGGGAAATTTGAAAACTTGGGGGAAGAAGGCAAAGCAAAATATTTTCCCACTTGAAGATAAAGTTCTACTAATCAGTTACTGATCAATGGCACAAGAAAAAGGCTCATAATAAAAAGTAATGATCCATTATGAACAGAGGACTTCGTATTTTTAGAATGTTGCTAAATAATCGAAGATCTGTTTAGGTACTGGTTAGACTACCCACCCCTCAACCTGTCGAATGCCCATTAATTAAATCAGCAGTCCAGGACACTGCTCTTCAGAGATCAGGACAAATTAGGTTTCATTGTGAGATAGCCTTTGAATTCTCCCCAAAACAAAGAAGGAAAACTGGTTACCTTTACAGCCTTATTATGTCCCCTCTCCTCATCCTCTGCCTGGGACTTCCTTAGCAATAGGGATTTTTCCCCCTGGAAGGCTCTGAGGACCATATCTAGGAATGCAATACAATAGGAAATGACAGTCTTAGAAAAGTTTGGCATGGTGAATATACAACCTGCTGAAGAAGTGGCATCCTGCAAGAATCAGAAAGAGTTTTGGTTAATGTCCTCAGGGGCTTTGCTCAGTGTCATTAGGGGTCAGCCTCATGGTTGTCACTGGGCTCTCAGACATAAGTTGGTTACATCTGTCAGTGCGGGTCATTCCTGTAAGGCCCACATGGTTCTGTGCTAAAACATACAACAAACAACACATAGTCCATTTGTTGCTTGGAAATGCCCTTGTTTCGGGCAGCAAACACTTCTCTACATGGATAGCAGTATAAGTGTTCTGAATATTTACATTAAAACACCACCAGCTTTTTTTGAATACAAAGGATTTAGCTTTTGACATGTCCATTTGTACTAGTTTGAAAGCAAACTAGTGAGAGACTCCAAGTCAGAAATACAATTTAATAGGAAAAATAAAATAAATGCAATAGTATCCTAAAAAAAAAACAAACCAAAACAACCCACTGACAGAGTCAGAGTACAACCTGACTCCCTGACGGTCAGGGGGTTGCTAGCAGCCCAATTAAATGGTGACTGCAGTGCTTCTGGAGTGGTGGTTCTGTTGAAGCAGTGATTCTGTAGAAGGGTCTGGTCTTCCTCTGAAGGTCCAGTGGTGGTGTAAAAGGGTCTGGTCTTCCTCTGGGAATCCAGTGGAAAGGGCTGCTTGTGGTGTTTGAAATCTCAGATTATATCCAAGATGGAATGCTTGGTTCCTCCCTCTGGGCGGAGCATCTCAGAATGGGATGATGTAATTTTATCAGTCATGCGATGAGACTAGATGGCCCATTAACAGAAGATATCCCCCTGGAGGGAGGATGGGTCATGGGAGAGATAAAGAACTCTGCCCCACCTGGTGTCAACAGCTGGCCCATTAACAGAAGATAACCCCGGAGTTTATCAGGGATGAGTCATGAAGGAGATGGGGGAACACTGTCCCATCAGTTTAAACAGCTTATGAAGATGGTGATAGAATACATACTTTTGGGCACATCTTACATTGTAACCTAGGACACCATTAAGAGGTTTAGTTTTTGTGCCAATATCTCTGTGACCACGTGTGTGTTATATTCATATACGCATGTGCACACGTGCTTTTTCACAAGCCTTCACTGTGGAAACTAAACACCCGTACCTCTGTGTTCAGCACTTTGTGGGGACAAAAAGCAAGGCAATCCTGCATCATTGTTGTAATGCCTCCAGTTTAAGGGCAGAGCTTTTCTCAAACTGTATGGCATAAAGTCTTCCTGTAAGAGAAAAACTGATTTAAAGGATGTTGGATCCTTCAGTGATAATTGACTTAAAGCTACAGTGGAATCAGCATTGTCAGACAAGTGAGCGGCACCAAATGCTCTCCTCAGCCCCACACCTTCTGTTCCCAGAGCTGCTACCGAGGCTTGTTTTGGATCTTGCTCCTTTCTGCAATGTTTTTCTCCAATTTGGACATGAAATGCAGGGATGAGAGGGCCTATGCCATGCTTATCGAGTTTTTTGTCATGAGATCCTTTAGACTGGTGGAGTTGGACTGCATGCTAGAATGGAGATGTGTGACCCGGGTTGACCTTCCTCCCATGTTGCAGTGACCGCTGCTGTCCACAGCGCAGGCTAGCACCTGCGGAGTGCGGCAGGAGTAGGGAGCAGCCGGAGGCACTTGGCTTTAAAACTGCTCCTCAGGAGCCTCTGCCCTATCCAGGGGAGCAGAAGCTCCAGGCGCTGTCAGCATCAGCAGCCCTCCATGAGGGAAAGAATAAAAGGATGCGAGGAGGCTGGCCACTGGATACAATCCAAGCATTATTGCCATAAGGAAATCCACAGCGAACAAGCCCCGACTGAACCGTTACAACAGCTTATAAGGGGGGTGTGGGGGGGTGAACAGGGGGAGTGGCCCGACTAGGGACCAATAGGAGGAACCGGGGGGAGGGAGGCCGAGGGGATGGACACTCGCAGGGGCCAGTGATCGGGATGGGTGGAGGGAGAGGGGTCACACGCCCCAATGGGGCCTCGTAGTTTCCCAAGGGGTGGCACCAGAGGGGGCAGGGTCTCAGAGAATGGTGGGGACCATATAGGAGAAATCTGGGAGGGCTAAGATGATGGCCAGGGAACCGTCTGGAACAAGGAGAGGGGGTAAGGGTGATTGATGGGAAACTTGCCAAAATAAGGGGGAATAGCCATATTGGGAGTGCCGGGGGAGCAACCTGGGCTTGGGATAAACCAGCTGGGAATGGAAACAGGGGAGGTACAGGGGCAAACCACTGGGGTACCGAGAACTTAAGAAAGTACAGAAATACAACAAAACATTGTGCTACCACACTCCCAGCTGGCAGGATGCCCTCTCCTGCCCTCCAGGCAGTCTGCTCTGCCTCCTCCTGGAAAGACCATGAGCTGCTTCTCTGGAAGAAAAAAAAAATGTGATAGGCAACTTCCATTTAAACCTGGCTTGTGGGAATGATTCTTGTCATCGTGCTGTTCTAAATGCAGACGGACATATTCCCTTGCATGCAGATGAATGCATCACACCTCTGCGTTGTTCTGAGCACAGCTATTAAAATAAGGGGAGTCTGATAGATACCCACCACCATATATTAAAGCTACAGCCTGCTAGAGCCATCTCCTCTCCATTTTGTGCATGTACCAGCAGTAACCAGGTAACGGTAAACTGATTAATATTCCAGGGAGATTATCCGCAGTGATGTGCTCCATTAAATGGGCAGACGGTGGCTTACATTTCATAATCCATAGCGACATACTGGAAATGAAAGTGACAAAAATTATAGATAGCTCTTTGGTTGAAGATGTGAAAGAAAAGGCATGGAGAAGAGAGGCCCAGGGGCTTGCTTTTGCAAAATGCAAGGCCAGGCTGTGACATACCAACTCATGGGTCAGATGCAAAGGGGTGTAGTAAATGGGGTTACATCAGGCTGGTGACCAGTCAAATGGGTTCCATCTTAGGCCCAGTTGTCT
>VYZQ01008567.1:29743-59720 GCA_013400655.1 Mystacornis crossleyi
CAAACTTTGAATTTGCTACTTTTTTTTAATGAAGGAACAGCTACAAATGTGTGTATGTAGGTGTTCATTTGAGGATTTAGCTCAACATAGGCTTAGTTTAAAAAACAAGCCATTACTGACCCCAAAGACCACGAAGGCAAGCAAAGAAGATGAAATGGATGGAACAAATCGAAATTGTGAAAAAATCTCAGATGCTTGAAATTCACATTAGACTATATTTTTTTTTAAGCCATAGGACACTTGAATACAGATAAATACTCAAACTGGGTCAGCTCACAAGCATTCAGCAGTTCCATATCTTTTCTTGATGACTGCTCCTTGGGTCACAGATTCTAGTGCTCCACAGTTACATAAATAATTAGGGCCATCGTTTGTGTCTCCAGGTTTCTAAAGTCACTCGTGGGCAGTCTGGGACCTTAGGGGTTTCTGGAAGAGCCATGGTTGAATCCAGGGACACCTGTAAAATAGTTGTATTCAAAATTAGCATCATAAAAAGAGACTTAAATCAACCACATGTCAAGACAGCCTTTAAAATCAGAAACATAAAAATAAACCCCTACAGACTTGCCTTAAAAGATAGCTCTGAACTCAACAGCTCTGAAGTCTAATAAGTGCAATATAAACATCTTTTGAGCAAAACATACTGGTGAAAAGAATGTTTATTGTGTTACAAAAATCAATGCAATCTGCAGGGACTGAATCAAATAGTTGTACGGTCTACCCTGTGATTCATTTTGCTTTCATGAGTAAGGGATGCTAGGATGAAATGGAATATGCATGTAGCTGGAATGGTTGAAATATACGTGGTGAGAAAATATAATCACTTTTTTCCAGCTTGGAATCTGACAGTGACATATGCTTTACATTTCTTTCATTAATATATCAAGATGTTTTCATCATGTGGTGAAAACCACTAATTCATGAAAATGCAGATTAGATGCCACAACCCCTAAACTAGCAGAGAACCTTTCACTTAGGTATAATTATGAAATACTACCATCACCCAGTCTTCTGCTGGCATGCAGGATTTGCTATCATCATTCACACATATATTTTTGTGTGAGTTAGACTTGCAGCTCATATTTTCAAAGCATTTGTGTCAGTCTCTGAGCTCCTTTGCTTTAAAGTAAATATATAACTGCATGAAAAAGATTGGCAGTGTCACCAGCAGCATCTCTTTATTCTAAAGTGGAGATGAGTCATGCAAAAATTAAATTATAATCAAGTAATACCCATCTTACATGCAACTATCAGCCCCTTACTTGCCAGGACTGAGGTAGATATCTAATTTTTTCAGTGTTTTGAATGTTAATTAATCTGTCTGTAGGAGAAAGCAACCAAGTCCTGAGAGGGCTCTGGGCATCCTTGGAGCTGCATGAGTTCAGTGCTTAGTTCAATGCACCCTGAGACGCAGCAAGGTGAAGGGCTCATACTCGGTGCCAGGCTGACTATGGCCACTTTTGTTTTGATTCACAACACCACACATTGGGCTGCTCTAGAGCACAGGCAAAGCAAGGCTGCTTCTGCCTACAAAGTGTTGTGGGCATATTCTAGTCACTGTTTCCCAGCTCTTAAACAAATAAAGTGCACATGCATGGAGAAGAGGAGATGGGAGGGTTGTGGTCATGGCACTGGACTGAATCTGCATTTTTCTGTGCAGCCTTGGTATTTCCTAATGTTTCCTTTTACTCCCATCTTAATTCCCCTTCTGACAAGCTGGAATAAAGATGCTGGCTTTTATACTGTACAAGGTTGGCTTTCTATATGGTCATGACAGGTTTGCGTAGTAGAGTGTTGAGGGACCATACAAGTACCAAGCCAGAGGGAAAGGGAGCAAGCCAGAAGGGCGGAAATGTTAAAAGATATATTGCAATAACAGAGGTGTTTGTTTGGTTGCGGTTGTTTGGTTTGTTGGGGTTTTTTTCTAGCCTGGAGAATTTATAAAAGGACAGCAAAGCAATGGCAATCTGCTTGTCACATCACAGCCCGTCGCAGCCCTCCCTCTCTCCTGCGCTGTCACTGTGCACCCACTGAATGAATAGGCAAACCCAACTTCATTTCAGCTTCGGACAAGGACTGTCAGTCACTTCTGACAACAAGCATTTGCTGCCCGTTTTTAGCAAGATTTTAACAGATCAATCTTTATCTGGTGGTTCAAAGAAGCAGTTCCATCTGCGTGCAGCTTCATACTTGCAAATGCTGCACTTGATCTTTAAATGCATCATTGTTCTGAGTCACCGGCTGCTTCTGTTTTAATGTAGGTGATCTGATTCACCAAAGTAAGTTAATAATATAAATGGGGAAAATTAAGTTCCTATTTCTATGAAAGCATAAATGTTATCTGAGATGGTGACATTTACGATTCACTGAAAAATATGATTTCTTTTATATGCAGTTGTTGAGCTGCCAAGGAGGTGTTTTTTTTTTATTTATTTCTAGCAATTTAAGATTCTCTGTAAAGTAGATGATTTAAGACAGGCAGAAGATGCCTTTTCCTCACTGATCCATTATGCCTGCCTTTTCACTTACTCTTGCTCTACAGCAGGCAAAGAAACAGCACTGGTTGGAAATCACTGGATAAATGTACACAGCTCATTTTTCTTTGTAATATGAGGGAGGGAGAAGAAAACCTTATAAAACACAGAACCATTAAAAAAAAAAAGGAGCAGACAATTCTATCATGATGGATAACACTTACACAATTAAATAAAAATACACTTGCGATACCAAAGAGCAGAGCACATTTCATTTTTATCTTCAGTGTCACTCTCCTAATGGTTTCTGTCACAAAACCTAACCAAAACAAATCTTTGAGGCAGACAAAGTCTCAGATTTCAGGGATGCAGAGTTCTGCCAGGTGGATCAGAAAAGTAGGTCAGTGGGTCATTAATGCAAACCTGACAGGAAATAAACCCTGACCTACTGAAAAGAAAGAGGTTTAGCACAGTCGTTCATTCGATACACACCGTGCATACCATTTTCTCTAAACAGGCATTGTAGTTCAAGCACTGCAAGCCAAAATGCAGATCTGAGGACATCTCAGAGACTGAAATACCTTCATCCTCTCACACTGGGCGGACTTCACAAATCACATTACATAGATGTGGAGTTTTCACACTCAAAGAGCAACATATATTACAATTTCTGTGTGTCTGAGTCTACTGCAAATAATTTTCAGAAATTCTTATGGTCTTATTTCTATTACTGACCAAGTCACTTACTGCTTAAAATGTTTTTCATTTTTCTATGTCCTTCTAAAAGCCTGAAGTATTTTAGACATTTCATTTTCCAAGAAGACATGATAAATGCAGTGTTGGGAATTTCCACTGGAAGTCTTGCTCTGTTAGCTGCTTTGTGGCTTTCCCCTTATTTATGGTGACAAACATGTGGTGTGGGGGGAAAAGGAGTCCTGTTCCCTTGGGCGTGTGGGGAGGATGCCATCCTGAGCTCCTCAGTGCCCTGCAGGCAAACCTTCTCTAGCCCTGCATCCCTGTCTGCTGCTTGCTCCGTCTCTTTTGCCTCCTCTAGCCACCCCAAAGGAGACCCACCAATGGCAGCTTTTGCCTTCAGGCCTTCTGAATCTCCTTCTTTTTACTTAGTTTCCCTTCCTTTGTATAGAAGGTTTTTTTCTCAAACAAATCTGGAGGGTTTACTCATTTTTCTCTTCTGATCAAGGAATCAAGCACTTGGGTGTTTTTAGTTTGTTGTTTGTTCGGGGTTTTTTTTCACATTTTTAACTTAAGCAGAATTTCCTGCTTTGTACTATTTTACTTTGGCACCAAGTTTTTCCATCTCTCTTACCTTTCTTCTGGCATCAGAGTTTTGTGTTTCCCCCACCTTGAAAAGCCCGTTTCAGGAAATTCAGAGTCAGTGGTTAAGAAATCTGCTGCAGCTTGGAAATCCTTCATGATACATTAGTTCTTGGAAACATGTGACAAACAAAAGTCCTTTGGTGGTTGGAGGCATTAAAAAATACTTATAAACAAGCACAGAAATTTGGAGTTAAGATTTCTTATCTTCCATACAGTAATTTCCTTGCACGTGTTCAACTCTCCTTTTGGCTGGCATTGTATCTTTTCTGGGAAACTTGAAAATCTAAATGCAGGTATGGCATAATAGAAAAAAACACAGACTAAAACAGACACATTGGGTTTATCTTAAACTTTTCTGAAATGACAGGTAAGATAATCAACCAAATGGTGCATGCAGCAACAGCAGGTCGCCATATACATTACAGCAGTGTAGCACATCTCTACTTGGTGTCAAGGTGGTTCTGGGTGCCTACTGAGATCCCGGACCTGAAAGTCTTGTCCTGGCCAGGACAGCTTGTGATCCTTTGAAGGATTAAATCGTTCATCTGGCACAGAGAGCAGGTCTACAGCAGGAGGAGGAATGGAGGCCAAGCCTCCTGGTTCCATGCATGGTCCTCAGCACTGGATTTCATAGCAGGTAATTGCTTTTGTATGTCTTGAAAGAGGTGTATAATAAACCAGTGGATACCTACATGTCATAGACACTGGTTTGAATCCAAATAACTTAAACAATTGTTTCTAATTATGATTTCAATCATTAACAGAGAATGACTAATCCTTTTTTGCTGCTTGCTTTAACTTTATACTTTCAGAATATTTCCCCACACAAAAGCCTGTAATCAATAACTGATGAGCTTTTTTTTTTTTTTGCGACACTAGAAGCTGAGCAAATCCACATCAAATTATTTTTGCAGTTATGGTTAACAAACATTTATTCAGATCCTTAATTTGTGAGTTACTTAGTTTTGAAATGCCAAACAAAGCATCTCTTATTTATTAGATGATGATTCCTTCTTACTTACAATTTAAATGAAAATGGAATTAATTAAAATACATGAAATCAAAGCTTTGTTATTGTTTGAATAATCTCAGCAAAGCTAACTTAGATGTGCTGTATGTGTGCCACAAAGTGAACATGCTATAGCATTTTAAGCAACTAGACACCTTTAATAAATAGAGGAGGTAACATTTCTGTTTGTCTAATTAAATTGATTATTTATGGACACCTGCCTTTTGATTATCTTAGAAGTAGTAATTTTTATCCTTTCACATTAGTTTTTACTCACTAGGAGTGTTTCTGGTTTTTTAAGTGAGTACTTGGCTTTCAATTTAAATTACCTAGTACTTGACCAGAGCTACTTGAAAAAAAAATGTAAAGCAGAAAATGTTGCATTTGTACTTACAGTAGAAGTTATCTCTGATTAAAAAAAAAATTTGTGACTGTAGCAAACCCTGTTTCCAAGCATTTACTGAATAATTTTCCCTAGTTGATGGGTGTCTTTTTTAAAAACTACGACTGCAATCAAATAGTTTGTTACTCTTATTGTAATTTATATTATTCTAATAAAGTATAATGAATTTAGATTTTCCATTATGTTGTCATATTTTATGTTTTAGTTTTAAGCACTTATTATTTTAAAGAGAAAAATAAGATTTAATTTCAACTGTAATATACAGATTTTTAATGAAAATATCAATAGATTCAAATCAGTAGAGTGAGTTGATTACACCAACAAAACATATTTAGCAACATTTCTGTTGCCATATATGGCAACTTATTCTATGCAGTAATAACTTGAAAGTATAATTTTATTAATGACCTCTCTAGCAGTTGAAAGTACTTCAGACATATTCTGTTGATGAAGGGACATGCTATGAGTGCAGTCTAATTCCTACTTAAATCCAGAGTTAAAGTCCTAATAGAAATTGGATAAAACAAAAAATTTGCTGTTTTGTTAAATTAAGAGTCAAAAGAGAGACTCAATACACAATTTAAAGAGATTAAGGACCATTCCAGGAAGCCTGACTTTGTATTTATTTGACATCTCCAAGTAACACAAACAATCAAAGTTGGAGGAGCAGACAAACAAAAATTAAGTCTCTGTTTTAACTAATGGGTCACAGTGCAAAGGAGTAATGATGGCAGAATGATGTGCACTTAGGTGCTGCAACTGAAGGTGTCATCTCGGCTTTAGAGGTCATCCCAGACCGCAGGTGCCAACTCACTCTTTCCGTGAGTTGTGTGCAGTGTGTGCAGTGCTGTGCACAGACAGGCGGAGCTATGAGGGATTTTTCCAGTGCCCAAGCCCCAGGTTGTCATCCTGCCCCAAGTACCCGCCCAGATCACCTCCTCTGTTGCTCCCCCTGTGGGGACTCTTGGGGGCAGATCCTCATGCGTTGAAACAGCCCCGTCTTGGTGGTGCTGACAATGATTTACACCAGCTGAGTACCTGCCCTCAACACATACCCTACTGGTATGTAAAAGGCAGTGTGGGTTATACAAGCGGGAATTATCTTTGAAATGAATTTCTAAAACAATGCATTTAACATATGAAAGCCTGGGAATCCAAAATGAAAGTTTTTACATACTTGGCATTCAATTGTAAGTTGGCAGTGACAGCTTTCATCCTACAGAAAACATTTTTTATCTCATGAAAGTTGAAAATAGCTTTGTGCAATGCCGGTGCCTCTCGCTAAGATGGGGCTTTTCATCCGTGACCTACTTTGCTTTCTGCACAATATACCTAATGAGTAATAATGACTTCGGAAAGGGCAGCGCTAGAGAAGAAGTCGAAGTAACGCCTTAAGATGCTGTCTTGTGAAAACATCAAACAGAATATTTTCATCAGGCTGAATAAAAGAATCTGGTTAAACTACACATAAGTTTAAGAACGGAACAACACTCGGCTGCTGGTTGCAGGCTCTCGGCACAGGGCAGCGGCGGCGGCGTGGGGCCGGAGGCAGCGCTGGGACAGCCCGGCGGCGGCGCTGCCCGCGGGCCGTGCGGCGCACGGGCATCCCTCCCTGCCAGCACCGGGACACGGCGGCAGCCTGCCCTGCAGGGCACCCGTGAGGCTCCGCAGGCTTTCGCGGGAAGGGCCCTGCAGGGAGGGAGGGCTGGGGCTGAGCAGCTGGGAGAAGCACTAGGGAGCCGCAGAAAATAGGGATACTGCGCTCCACCCTCACTTGCTGAGCTGCTCTATCTTTTGCTGGCCAGTCACTCATGCGCATGGCGCAGTCCCCACCTAAATTTGTCCATCTGCTCTTCTGCAGCCCTCCTTTACCCTTTACCACCCTCCAGCAGAGAGCCGGAGCTGTATGACAGCTACATCCCTCCTTCCTCTGCAGTGGGGCCGATGCGCAGGTCCCGCTTCTCCAGCCCTCCTTGGCTCTCTGGGTTTCCTTACCTTTGCAAACTCCCACTACACAAGTCACCCCTCCACTTGCAGAGTACCCTCTGCTCTGCCTCTTCTCACCCTCCCTGCCCCTTTTGTACTCCAGCTTCCTAGATATTGTTTATGTTCATTGCAAAAGTCTTGGTTAGACAAAGAAGGTAAAATATTACTTTTATTATTATTACTACTATTAAAATTCTCCTAGCTTTGATTTTGTGGGAGCAGAAAAAATATGCTTTTTACTTCTTGGGTGACTGAAATCGTTAGATTGCAAAGGTCATTTATTTTGTTCTTCTGAGGTGAGCTGAGAATATTCTTGACAGCAAGAACATTTCTTGTGAAACTGGATAGAAGGAAAAGGATTTTATGTATCAAAAATGTATGCAAGTCTCCATTTCAAAAATCCATGCAAGCCACAACACTGTATAATTTTTCTTTCTTCCTGTCAGTAGATGCCTTTGAGTTTTCTCACCAGGCCGACTTTGAATTGTATTTTGCTTCTTTGCCCATGGAGCATAATCAGAAACCTGGGGAGATTGCATGAAAGGCACAAAATGCCTCCCTGAACAATGAAGAGTAAATAAAGCAGGCCGAATGCCAGGCAGCAGAGAGAGATGAGCTGCAGAAGGAAGATGAGTTGTGAGTTTGCTGCTGCAGGTGAGGAGAGGACACAAAGAGGAGTTGTGGCCTCCTCAGCCCCCGACTCAGCCTCAAGAAAGAATTTCCCACTTCAGGCACAGCTCAAGATGAAGGTTGATCTGAGGGATTCAACTTAGAGGTGATCAGCAGGTCCAGACTTGAGAATAAATTCAATTTCATACCAATTAGCATAAACTGGTCCTGAGGAACAACACTGAAGGCCACGAAAGCCATGAGAAGCAGAGAAGGAGCGCTGACTTCCCTCACAGTACGTCTAGTAGTATAAAGCAGTATTAAGATGCTGATATTCTCAGTGTTCACAGTAGCTGCAAGGCCCCTTTGTAATACTGACACGATCTGAAGGGGCGTTTGTTTAAGTGAAAACCATATCCAGTGCCTTAAGTAGGTCAAGTTCAAAGCCTAGTCAATATTTGAAAAATCTGTGCAAGTTAAAGAGGCAATGAGAAAAATTAGCATGTGAGTCCACTAGAGCTTTTCTTCCCAACTGCGCTTTGCATGGGGAAAATGAGGACAGTACACAATGAATTGGTATTTGTGTCCCAAATACCTAACTACTTCTCCAATTTTCCATAGGAAAAAAAAAGGAAATAATTCAGACACTCTTTTTCTGAGCTCTTACTTGATCATCCTTTTTTCTAAATTGGGAAATGGAAACTTTGATTTCTCATCACAACTTTGCCAGAAAAATCAAGAGCTAAAAGTGAGTTTTATGTAACTTAATTCCCAAACTTTTACCGTACATCCTAATTACAATATATCAGTGTAACTTGGAAAAGCTGGATACTAGATATATGCATCACAAAATATAGACTATGGATGACATGAGAAGCCTTTCAAAACAATAACTAAAACTGTTTCTTCATTTACAAAGAGCTGAAATGGAAGAATGATCTAAGGGATGTGGGGGATGCCAGGGCAGGGAATGAAGGGAAAAGAGGAAGGACAGCTCATGCCAGCTCAGGCCAGTGACATTTAGGCATAGTTTCTCTTATGTTCCTCTTTAGCCAGTGCACTTCCAGAGAGCAGCTCAGAGCAGATGTTGTGAGTCATTTTTTGGCAGAGCCCCTGGGTGAGCTATGTTTGTATTTCAGTTCAGATCAGGAGTGCACCTCAGGAGGTACTATCCCAATTGTCCCCACTTAAAACTCTGGTTTTCATGGCAGAGCAACACTTAGCTTCCAGATAAAACCAAACTGGGAGAGGCACTCCAGGAGGGCACTCATAGTGGTACAGCCAGAAGAGCATCCGTGCTTGGCACGCAGGATTGACCAAGCCTAATCTGAGATAAAAGTGTTAAATTTGGAGAAGCGTGCCTCAACGCTGACTGTTTTACCCTGTAGGCCCTTATTTGTGGGTCCGCAAAACTTTTTACCATAAGTGCAACTCCTGTCTTTGGGTATGTGGAGAGTCTAAAGGAGCACCTGTCTCAAGTAGCAGAGTCCAGCACCCAGAGGTGGCTGGTGTAAACCTCCCTCAGTGTGACTTCCAGCTGCAGCTGATCTAACAGCCAGCACCATCCCTGCCATGCCTGCCAGGATGCTCCCAGAACGAGGTGCTGCTGCAGGGACAAGCCTGAGCATGCAAGCTGAAATTGTGTGTGAACTTGGGTGTGTTGAAAAGGGGCATGAGGAGCCACAAACACTTTCCCACCTTGGTCACCATTTAAACTCTCAAGTTTGCTGAAAAGGGGCATGAGGAGCCACAAACACTTTCCCACCTTGGTCACCATTTAAACTCTCCAGTTTGCTGAAAATTAATTTAAGGAGTCAATGCAAAAATTTGTGGGCTAGTCTCCTGGTCATAGCAAACACATTTCCATGATTCATCAGGGTACAGAACTCTGGCTGAGAGGGGGTAACCAAGGGCCTTAGTCATGTAGGGTTTCTGAAGCAGGTTCATGATTTTCAGGCCAATTAATAGAGAGGAAGATGGAAAGGAAGCAAGATACCATGTAGAAAGACAGCATAGTTATTTAATGGGTGCTGTATTGCAAAGCTACACAAAATTTGGATTCTGTGAGGCTAAATGACAAAATTCCCACTGCTGTTAGAGGGCCCAGAATATGATCTTTGTGAGTCTGGGATTGTTAGCCCAGAGATTTTCATCAGTATTTGATCCAAGTAAACAAGTAGACTGAAAACTAAAACCAGACTGAAGTAAAGTTCCATACTTTTGCAAGAAGAAATTCAATAAAATGAACATAAAATTTAAACAATTTCACAATATTTATTTATTTCAGATCTGTTTCATTCTTATGGGAACTTAATAGGTCTTAGCTGCGCATTTCTGTGTTCAGTTGTAATTCTAGCTGCAACACCAATTTCATACAAGAGTTTAGCCAAGGAAATGAACCAATTGTAATAGCAGTTTTAAGGTAATGGTCTTGCTTATGTTTCTAAACATACTTTGGATATGAGACGTTTTGCTAAGGTAAAAAGAAGAGAGAGAGAAATGCAGAGACATACATAATTTTTCTTATATTTTACATTAACTTTAAAAATACAATGATTTTGTCAGCGCAACAGCATGAACAATGAGTTATAGTAAAAGGGACATGGGTGACAGTCTTTATATAAGTTTGAAACATACTTCTTTCTTTCAAAAAAAAAACCATGGTGTCAGTACAGTTAAATAATTGTACAGTTTTGAAAAGTTCACTGTACTTTTCCATACACAAATACACACAAGTGCTCTAAGAGAAAAAAGTGCATACTAACAAATTGTCTTAGCTGCCTCATACTGGTTCCTAGGCAACACTGATGTGCTTCAGTTTTACACTTCACTAAGGATAAGCAATATGGCAAAAACATTAAAAGCTATGCAAACATGGTTTCAGGATCTCATCTATGAGATCCTTCCGAAAACGATTTTTTTCCTTATCTAATGCCCTCACAAGAGTACATTTCTCATTACACTTCTGCCAACTGGAGAATTCCAGTGAAGTGAGAAGAAATAATGAGCAACATTACAGCGACCAGAGAAAAGAATACATGAGAAATGCAAAGTATTCTCTACTACCCTGGTCACATAAATATGCACCTTCCAGGGAGAAGAGAGAAAAAGTAGCAAGGGTATTACTTGCCAACACTGATCCCGACCCAACCACCAAGATGTAAATACTTGTTTATATTTACAGCTGCCTGTTGCTTATCAGCCACTCTGGGATGGTGATCATGTCTCTTTACTGCTTGTTAAATGGAAAAGAGTGACTGCAAATAACAAAAATCCTTGGCCCTCTTTCTTTGGAGGTGGTGTCTTGTGAGCAGTTCTTACATTTGGAGGACCTATAAACCAGCCCCAAACACCTGAGAGCCATGGGGTACAAGGATGGAATCACCTGTTACACTATTTTCCCTAGCAGGCAATTCTTCTGCATTTATTTTTGCACACATCAAATAGTAGTAATAATAATTTTTTTTTTTTTAAGAACTCTGCAGATTTCTTGGTCTTTCCCATGTCATAGTGTCCTATCTGCCTTCAGAGATGCACTCCCGGTGCCCCAGGCTAAAATGCTTCTATGCTTAATCCATTTAGGCTCAAATACTTTGGGTAAAGGCTGAATAGGACACAAATTTGAAGCTGTTGAAGCTTTTTAAGTTGTTCATACAGTATAAGCAGTGTGTACCTTTCACAGCAAAATTCGTTGATTCTTAGTGTCATTACTAAATAGGAATATTTAGTCTAGGTTTACTAAAAGAGCCCTTGGGTTTTCAGAAACTTTGACATTTGTCTGAATTTATAGCCTCAGGGTGAAATAATAAAATTATTTAGGTTGGAAAAGACCTCTAAGATTATTAAATCAAACCAAAATGTATTTCCTCAGGGAGTTTTTACTAAAGAATGACCCAAGAAACCAGTCAGATCATGACTTTGCTTGAGTTTTGAGCAGTGCAGAGAAGGGCTGATAGACAGGGAGCCCGAAAAGCACATTAAGCAGTCATCAGTTGCACTCAGATTGGCAAAGTCAGGTCAAATGCAAGTGCTGCAGTAAGATTTTGGTTTCGAAACTCAGATGGGGGAAAAGAGGACATTAAAATGGAGTTGAATAGTCGCATAAAAACCCAAATCAGGATGTTATTTTCACTTAGCAGATGGTTTGTTTTTTCACAATACTTCTTGCAGCCGGTTTGACAGTGTACCAGTGCAGAACTAATGCTGTCAGAGCCAACTACGTGTACTTCAGCATACAACAAAGTAAGGCACTACTGTGAGAAAGTTTGCCTCAAGGCTGTATTTCTAATAGACACTAAGACTATAAGATGGAAACAAAAATCTATGAAACGAGCGTTGAAGAGATGCATTCACGCAATGAAAAAAGTAAAGTGAGGGCAGCATTTTTGATGCAAGCAAGGCAGAACCACAAATATACTGCACTGAATCAAGTTTCCGGTGATCATTAGCTTTAGCTAGTAGTCTGAGTTAGCTCTGAAATCTTTCTCTGAGTTTGTTTTCCCAAATCCACCCATCTTTTCCCTCCCCATTACAGGGCAGAACTAGGAGCTTCTTGATTTGCTCTTCCCTCCCTTCCCTTCTCACCCTCCCCCTCACGTCCATAGGAGACCAGGCTTCATTGCTTTGATTGTTTGCAGAATGGCTAGTTTATGGTGGTGACATTATGATTTTTGCGTTATAGGACAAAGTCCCTGTCCAAAGGAGCTGCCTCCCAAGGAGTTGTGGGAACACAGTACAAGTAATCACGGGAGAGATAAGGAAAGCAGTGTGACTCTGTGCAAAGGGGAAAGGAGAGAAGGAAAGCTCCCCAGGGCTCAGCAAATAAGGCTTTATATTGGTAGGACAGATGTTTATTTCTTCCGTCTCCTCTTGTTTCTCTCACATGCACACAAACATGCTCATTTAATGATTGCAGGCAAACACAAGCATAGGCTTTCTTGTAGCACCAAATAGAAAGAAGAGGCTGATTATGAGTGTGATATTGCTATACCTTCAGCTATAGCAAAGGAAATACTGAGAGCTGCTGGAAAAATAAATTGCTTTTTTACATCAAAGTTCTGTTATACTGAAAATATCCTACTGTGCGAATTCCTCTGTGAAAAGAAAGCAAGAAGGACTGAGGTTGGTATTAGCTCTGGTAAACTGTAAAGAACTGAGGCCTTCCAGAATTCAAGTGCTGAGAAGGATTGCAGAGTGAGAAGGATTACATTAAAAAAAAAAAAAAAGGCATAGAAACCCACTTTCAATCTAACACATTTCAATTACTGAAATTATTTAGTCTTGGGCCTTAATTTCTTTAAGCTTCTTACTTTGACAAGAAGTTACTGCACACCAAAAGATTTAGAGCATATAGCATTCCTCCTGCATGACTTTGTGTTCCCTGGTATATAATACAGGGAGGGAACTTTCCATGTTACCTTATCACTGGGAAATCCACTGGAAAAGAATAATTTTTCAGACCTAACTCTCCACAGCAGAAGTGAGATCAGCCTCTATGTATGTATTTTGAGTCCGTAGTTAATGAGCAGAATTAATTGCATTAGTCTTGTAAAGGCCTCATCTTTCCCAACCTTGAATTCACACTTTAATGATATTTTATGATGTGAAGTCTTCTGATCTTGAATAACACCATACTTAAAAAAAAAAAAAATCCTCCTATTATCACTCTCACTCTCAGTGAATAACTAGATGCTCAAGACAGTTCTGCCAGGGAGAAAAAATTGGGGAAGTGATGATAAAAATAAATTACCAGTATGGGTGCCCCACTTTGCCTCCTCCATTATGTCCCTGTAAAGAAAGAGATGTTGGGATTCTGTTGGGAGCTCACAGGATTCTGTGCTCGTGCAAACTCAGGCAACTTAACGTTTCTTTAGGAAGCAAAGCTGAGTACCCAGGGTCAAGATAAACTACATGGATTCAAGAGACAAGTCAGATAAGGAGTCTAGTGATCCATGGCTAGGCCACCAGCTGTGAGGATTTTCCCTGTGGCAGTGGACTGGGGCTGAACAGCAGGCTGACATCCAACTGCTGGGATCCCCACTTCATGTGAGCCTTTCATCTGCCTTTTCCCTCATCCTCATTCCCTCATCTACAAGGAGACAGCAACACCACCGTACTCTGCAGAAACAACTAGCATGGCAGATCCATCCTAATTGCTCCCAGATTTCTGCCAGAGAGGAAGATGTTTGCTATTATCATACAGTAATTCAGTCTTTTGAAATTCCAGTTCTTTGAGGCTAAAGTGCTATCAGTTTAAACCCT
Source organism: Mystacornis crossleyi (assembly GCA_013400655.1). Taxonomy (NCBI): domain Eukaryota; kingdom Metazoa; phylum Chordata; class Aves; order Passeriformes; family Timaliidae; genus Mystacornis; species Mystacornis crossleyi. The sequence goes on from VYZQ01008567.1 coordinate 43,824, forward strand.
TGCTCTGAGCCTTGGAAGTTTCCCATCTAAGGAGCCCTGTCAGGCTGGATGATTGTTAGACCAGAGTTCAGTACAGTATTCTGAAAATCCAGCATGTACTTTGCTAAATCAGGGTACCTTAGTACAGCTCTCACATTCAAGGTAAGCCGAGCCCCAGAGCTCCAGGTGAAGACTCAGGAGAGAAACAAATTGGTCACAAGTCCAGGTTGGATGGGGCTTTGAGCATCCTGGTCTAGTGGAAGGTGTGCCTGCCTGTAAGAGGAAGGCTAGAACTTGATAGTCTTTAAAGTACCTTCTAACCCAAACCATTCTGTAATTCTGTGGTTCTATGATAAAGCAGAGCTCCTTGCTTTCCGTGGTGACCTGGCAGGACTACTAAACATGTTCTTTGTTCCAAGGAAAAGGTGTGCATTCTTTTCAGCCAGCTGGCAATTCATTAGAGGGCTCCACGTGGCAGCCGCTCTGTCTCACACCATGAGGGGTGCAGGGTTGTCATTCTGCTCACACCTAGCCAAAGGACAGGAAAACACGGCTGTGGAGAGCAGACTGCTGCTGCTGCCCCAGTGTGACACCAAGTCATCTGGAAGCCACCTAGGAAGGAGGTGCATGCAGATGGGTGTCCCAGCAGCTCCTGTCCTCATGGCTGCCTAGTGGTCTGCGCTACTCAGTAGGTCTCATCAGCCATCTTTAGGCTGAAGATGGGATGATCCCCATATCCTTTTGTTTATTAGTTGCTAATTTGCTCAGTAAAAGGATGTTTCAGGCTTGGGCTACAGTCAAGACAAAATGCAATTTGCTGGACATTATGATTTAAGGTCAAGAATACACAGAGCATAGAAGAACAGGTGATGATCAGGGATGCAGTGAAAGAGAAATGCTGTCAGGAAGCAAGGAGGAGAATCCAACTGCAGCTTGGACAAAAGCAAAAAGAAAAAGTATGGCAGGCTGCTGTCATCCAGGCCTGCAGATCTCCCACTTCTGGCAGCGCCAGCAAGGAGAAGAACATGTTTTACAGCTGTGAAAAACCATGCCCCTTCCATCTGGAAATATCAGATGTTGGGATTCTGTTGGGAGCTCACAGGATTCTGTGCTCGTGCAAACTCAGGCAACTTAACGTTTCCTTATCACATCTCCTTGCTGTAGCACAGAGATTAGTTTCAGAGAGACATCCTAGTGTCTCATAGTATAAAATATTTTTTGAGGTATTTTTGCGTTTTATAGAATACTGGAGCAGTTAATATCTTCACCTGAGCTCAAAACTGTCTGGAAACAGAGGGGAAAAAACAAGCAAAGTTCCAGCTGCATTTTATCCTATATCTGCAAACAAAATGTTCTGAGGAAATTGAAGATGTGAGAAAAGTTCATTTCACTATTGACAGTGGAAGCCTCTGAGGCATTTCAGGTGCTTTATAGCTTTCAATTAACTCAAGCAGGAAAAATTAACAATAAAACCGTAGCATGGAAATGTTAAAAGTGCCAAACTCCACATAAAAACGAGCAGGAAAGAAATCAACACAGCAAGACCTATGGGGAACTCACATAAGCTCGCTGTTCCTGCTGCAATACTTGTTCTAACCAGATGAAGATGAGACACAAACATGCACTGAAAACTGGAAAGCTGAAGTTTATTTGTAATGTAATCGCCTAAATCACTAATCTTCATAGAGATGTCCAGTGAACCTACAGCACACTGTCAAAAACAATTCAAGATACCAAATGCATCAATGGCAGCATTGGCTGCTCTGAGGTATCAATGAGAGCCAAGCTGGACTCCTCAGGACAGGCTGTAGCTGCACTCCTGCTGCAGGCTGGAGCACAGTTTTGCAGTGCTGAAGGTGGTGATTTGGTGAATATGTAGCTTACAAGCCATTGGGGTGCCAAGAAAGGGGAGATTTCTGGTCTCCACAAACATCTGCTTCTCTCTTTTGGCTTGATAGGGCCCTTGCATAGTTCAGGAACAGCTTCATTACGCATGTGAAATAAAGTGGTGAATTAGGGGCCCCTGACAAGTGGCTAGAACTCTTCCCCAAAAGCAATACATTCAATTTAGTGGGGAGAAACAGGGGCACAAAACAATTCCTGCCTGTATTTATGGGATACATTAGCTGAAAATAGGTACAGGTTATTGCTGGTTACCATGCAAAACCAAGTCCAGAATGTAGAGAATAGTTTTTTCCAACACAACTACGGGATTTGGAAATTAAATATAAACTTGGAAGAAACAGGGTAGCTGCAAATACACTCTTTAGAACAGTGAGAACACACTTTCAGATGCGCTTCTTAAAACTTGTACGTTGCCTTTCCTGCCCACCTAGAAACAACCCTGGAGAACCTTGAAGGAACGTCATGCCCCAGTCCAGGGTGCTGGTTGACAGTGACACATGAGCCAGCATGTGGCTGTGTGGCCTAGAAGGCCAATGGCATTCTGGTCTGTATCAGCAATAGTGTGGCCAGCAGGACCAGGGCAGGGATTGTCCCCCTGTACTCAACACTAGGGAGGCCTCCTGTGTCCAGTTTTGGGCCCCTCACTTCAAGACAGACATTGAGATGCTGGAGCATGTCCAGAGAAGGATGGCAGAGCTGATGAAGGGTCTAGAAAACATGTTTTATGAGGAGCAGCTGAGGGAACTGGGCTTGTTTAGTCTGGAGGAGTGACTGCTCTCTAAAACTACCTGAAAGGAGGTTGTAGTGAGGTGATGGTCAGTCTCTTCTGCCATGTTTCAGGTGGAAGGACAAGAGGAAATGGCCTTAAGTTGAGGCAAAGGAGGTTCAGATTAGAAATTAGGAAAAAAATTCACTGAAATAGTTGTTAGGCCTCAGAAGAAATTGCTTGGAGAAGTTGTGGAATCACCATTTCTAGAAGCGTTCAAGAGGTGTCTGGATGTGGCACTTGAGGATATGGTTTAGGGGTGATCTGGTGGTGCTGGGTTGACAGTAGAACAAGATGATCTCTTGAAATCTTGATAATTCTGTGGCTTGTAACCCCACTGGGGCAGTCTGTTCTGGAAGGACTGCACCCTGTGGAAAGGAGCCACACTTGAGCAGTTTGTGAAGAACTGCAGCCTGTGGAAAGGACTGAGGTTGGAAAAATTCATGGGGGCCGGTCTCCTGTGGGAGGGACCTCGTGCTGGAGAAGGGGAAAAGTGTGAGGGGTCCTCCCCCTGAGGAAAAAGGAGCATCAGAGACAATGTGTGATGTACTGACTGTAACCTCTTCTTCCCATTCCACTGATGGGAAGGAAGCAGATAATTCTGTATTAAGTCAAGTCCAAAAAGAAGAGAGGGACAAGGTGGGGGGGGAGATTTTTTTAAGATTTGGTTTTATTTCTCATTATCCTATTCTTATTTAATTGGTAATAAGTTAATTTTTCCCCAAATTGAGTCTGTTTTTCCTGTGAAAGTAATTAGTGAGTGATCCCTCCCTGTCCTTATTGATCACAAGCCTTTTATTATATTTTCTCTCCCATGTTTAGCTGAGGAGAGGAAGATATAGAATGGCCTTGGTGGGTGCCTGGCGTCCATCACAGCTCTTTCATTTGGCATGGGAGCAGATGGGTTGCGCAAAATCTGGGCAGGAACCAAAGGGTCAGGTCCCTCTTCTCCCCAGGACTGGTGTCGTCAGCGCTGGTGTTCCAGGCATACTGTACAAGTCAGAAGCCTGTTTGTGCTTTCAGACACTTAAAATCTTTGCAACAGTATTAATTTCTTTGGGTTTCCCAATAAGATAAAATACCAAGGACAAGTCACACAGCAAAGCATGAACTATTTTATATCTCCCCACTTTCTATTACTAAAAGAGCATGAGAAACACTTGAGGGCAGTTTGCAGAGTGCATCTACCATCCAATATGACAAGTAGGTTAATTGGAATGAAGGAGAATGTGACCCTTGACTACAACTGCCCCTTCAGGGTATTGAGTTTAATGTTGTGGTTATTGTGTTCTGCAGCATTGTGAGGCAAAACACAGTGATGGGCTCTTCTCAAGCACAGGAGCTTTTCTTAACGAACAGAGCTGCACCGAGTGACTTGGATTAAATTTGACTAAATCTCGCCTCAAGAAATCTTTCCCTAGAAAATCCTATAGCACTCACAAATATTTTAGGAGTGACAATGCTGGGTGTCCAGCTCAGCGGAAAAGCACATGGGCTATAAGGGTGCAATACGATAGGCATCTTGCAAGCAGGAGAATGTGAGGATCACCTGCCACTTCTGTTGCTAGCTGTGCATGCAAAGGAATCAGCTCAGTGACTTTGTGTGAATGTTGAGGAGGGGAAATAAATGTGTTTGTGGGGGTTTTTTGTCCCAAGAGGGAGAAGACAGCAAAAAAATACGTGCAAATTCGTGTTAAAGAATGGTGATTTTTAGTCTCATTCCCTTGGATGTTCTGCTCTGTTGAATGCCAGATAGCCTCTATGGAAATTCAGACAGGAAGAGTTGGGGTTACATGCATTCAAATTTGACCTCTCTACAGCTCAGTGTTAAAAGCTATTGATAACATGGGTAGAGGTTATTCTCCTAAACTGGCCCACCAGTTTCTATGGGACTCTTCTATGGAACCAGGTTTTGAAGAAGGAATTGAGTTGTACTCACAGCACTGGAATTTCCTGGGTGCCTATCTGGGAAGCACGTGAAGATGCCAGCAAACATGGGGCATATTTGGCTCCCTGGCTGATGTCCCATCCTTTTCTCCCCTCTTCCCCCATGCAGCACCAGCCAGAAGAGGGCTGAGCTGACAGAGGAGGATGCGGAGTGGTGGGGTCCTGCTGCCCTTGTCCCAAGAGCTGAGCAAGATCAACTTGGTCTTGTCACTGAGGTCTGTTCTTGGCTGTGCCTTGAAGACCACTGGAAACCACATCCCAGCTTTGGAAGGAGCACGTGCCTGGAAATGTCCTTCTGAGGCAAAGGGTCTGGGAAAAGGCACAGCTGTGGACAGAAGGGCCACATGCAGTGCACTTCCAAGGAAAGCTCAAAGTGTGGGGAATGGTAAGAAAGACAGTGTTAGCAAGAGGAATAGAGAAAAATGTGGTCTGAGGAGATTCTGAAGTCAGCTGAGATGTATACACCACCTAGATCTGGAACTGCTAGCAGGAATTTTTTCTAGGTAAAGGCTATTTTTAGCTGGGGGATGTGAAAGGTATTAGGGTATGAAATAAAGAAATAAGGTCTCAAGAGTAAGCCATAGGCAAAGCTGAAAAATATGTTGCAAATAGAAACCAATCTACATTATACCTTTTCCCCCATATTGTACCTCCTATAGTAATCCTCAGCTAGAAGTGGAAAAACAGATTGCTCATTCCTGCATAGGAGATACCAGGAAAAAAGGTAGAAAGGAATTCTCTCTGAAATAAGCCTACCGATAAAGACCTGAGATCTGAACTTCAAAAGGAGAACATTGTCCTTGTTCCCTCTTCTTGTCCCAAAAAAGAATTAACCCAAAACACAAGTTTTTATAGATCCATACCCCTATTAGCTGTATTATTTCACCTTATATTGAATTTCTTCCATTGCTTCAGTTTTACATGTGTCACTGACTTCACTGGGAGCAGAACTGGTACATTGCCTTGTACTATCTGAACAATAAGCAATAAAAACATAAGTGTTCCTTAGAGCCAAATCTGCTCTCTGGCAGCAGAGAAAGGTTTCAAAACTCTTCAAAAGATGAATCATTAAATGAGATAAAAGTATCTTTCAAACTGTGGTAGAGGCTGACCTGTGACCTAGTGAACAGTGATTTGAATATTTTGAATTTTCTGAACATTTTTTGCACTTTTTTGCATTTCTTTTGGATTCATAAGCCACTGCACTGATGGGTGCAATTGTAGGGGAATATTAGCAAAAGCACCAAGGGCTCCTAGACACTTGGTGCCTCTTGGAATCCTTTCAGAGATGCCTGTCTTACCTCCATGTAGGTCTTAGGAAAACAGGTGGTTGGATTTGACACCTCCACAGAGGACAGTGAGTTTAAAAGCACAGTCTGATCAGCTGTTCCTGTTGCTGGTGTGCGTTACCTGTTCTGCCCTGCTGTAGCTGCTTGTTATTCCTTTCCTGGCTGCTGGCCACCCCTGGGGCCCACCAACTCAGCTCTGTCGGTGTGGCTTTGCCAGGTCACCCTCTGCACGAATGATTTGTTGAATGATCCCCTTTGCCTTGACGAAGAACAAACGGAAAAGAAAACCCAAGCCCTTTACAGTAGGATCAGGCTTTTAAATTTTAATGACATCAGAAGAATGATTAAACCAGAAGAACCAACTTGGCAGCAATGTTGGAAGGTGACTGGAATAAAACACTGAATTTGGACAGCCAGTACTCCACTCAGTTTGTCTGTCTGGGATCCTACATATTGTGGATCCTACTTGTGATCTCGGTCTTGAACCAGTTTCTGCATGTGCCTCAGCACTGGTTTGCAAATACATCTCTGGGAGCTTTCCTACCTCGCTGTTCCAAGAAGCAGGGGTATTTTTGGATTGATATTTGCAGCATACAGAGTGACTGGAAAGAAAATATCAAAATAATCTGACTTTTTGCTAGTACATGAAGAAAGGAGAAAGGGAAAAAAAGTTACTGTTCTTAGATAGACCTGAAAGTCATAGCATTATACAGATAAAGAAATACTTGGAAGTACATTAGGACTACGATATTCCAGCTGAGACATGGAAATAACTTGTCTTGTTGATACTCATTTTCAGACAACAGAAATGAAATCATGTCTCCAGCAGGGAAAGGTCAGCCAACAAGATTTTGTTAAATTCATCAAACTCTGCTCCCTGCTGAGTAGCTGTCACTGGTGTGCACTAAAGTAACATAGGGATTGAGGGTGTTTTCACCCAAACAGCACGACGTGGCCAGAATAGAAGCTGAAAAAAATGCATTGATCTTTTTATTTCCTGTGTACTGAGAAGAAGGATTCCCTAGATGCAACTTAGCACATATCTTTCTTTCCTCCCCCACCTTTTATATGGCAAAATATCACTTAATGGCTTTAGAAAGAAACGGCTGTTCCAGCCAGCATCACCTGGCAGTAAGAAGATGCAAGAAAGTTCTCCAAGTTTTGAGTTCAATATTTTTACCGAGCAATAAAATATAAGTTAATCTGACTGTTCTCCTGAAACCAAGAAGAAAAAAATACTCTGTAGAACACTGTGTAAGTGTAAGGAGATCCTTATACATTCTGAAACTGGTTCAAAGCTACAACCGTAATTTTCGCAGCATCCACAGATTAGATGACATTTACAACAGTTTTTAATTAAATTTACTTAATTTAGATATTTATCAGCCAGAATCCGTTGGCACACTTTCTTCCATCCTTTTTAAAGGTTAAATGAGCAATATGTGTAATGAGGTCTTTAAGGGAATACAAATTGTGTCAGTCTCGAATTATCCCCAAAGCCAGTACTGTGCTGGAGGATTTGTCGAGCACTGGCAGAGGGGAAGGTGCCTCCTGCTCACTCTGCTGACACCAGAGTGCAGTGTACGACCTTCGCACTGGCTGCTCCTGCCCAGGTTGGAGCCTGTGGTGTGAGCACAGCACAGAATTATCTGGCTACAGGATCTGTTCACGGTTCCAGCCTCTCACAAATACCACTCTTACGGTTGCTTCCAGGGGTCTTAAAGATACCATGAGGTAGTGGCTGAGGGAGGTTTTCTTAAAGATTCCTCAGGAGAAACCAAACTGGGACAAGACCTTCTGAAGTGTGGCAAAGTGCAGGGAATGAAAGAGTAGTGCAAGACCAGCTGGCTGAGGAGACCCTTTGCATCTCTGGAACAGCTGAAATTCTTTGTTGAAGATTGAGGGGAAGGAGAGCAAGGAAAGTAATGTCTCTCTTAATCCCCAAGATGAGCACCCATAACCTTCTTCCTCTACAGTACAGCTGCGCTCTGCGCCTGCATCGACCCTGCCACTCAGCACAGCACTACTACACCTTTCAAAAAGTGTTTGGTGAAGCACGTCTTGGAAAGAACATTATCACAAGCCAGCACGAAGCAGAATGAAATGCACTATGAAAAGGGCAATTACAGTGAAACTACATATGAGAGTTGCAGATGGACGCAATATGCAGTTGAATGACTAACAAGGAAACACAGTAGATGGCCTCCTAACAGCACATGGACCGTATGGTATAGCAAAACTTGGGGAATCGTTCTCATCAACGTGGCAGTTTTATAAACGCCAAGGTAAAAAAACACATAAGCTCTTTCAAAAATCTCAGTGAGTATCTCATCTCAAACTGACAGATTTCTTCAAAGCTAGCCTTATGGGTTCAGATAATTCAGTGCTGAATATGCTGACAATAAGACAGAACAGCAGACTCCAGTGAAAGTCCACACAAGATGGTAGAACTCTCTTAAATTCAGCATCAATGAATTCACTAAATCTGGCATCAACCAGATCAACCTGGTTAGAGGTTGGTCAAGCTATCTTCACATTAGTTTTGACTTCTTCAAACAATTTGGTGGTAAGAAATTGTATCTAATAACACAGAATACTTAATTACCCCCCATGCTAGAAATAATCAGCCCTGATTCTTTCTGTCCAACTGTTTATTGCAGTTGTGCAGGAATGGCCTTCACCATGGGTAACTCATGTACCAGTTGTTGTAAACAAATACTCAGATAGTCTGGACAGTCAGATACTGGGGAAAATGGACCTGAACATGGGGGAATTAGAGGCAAAGAATGACTGGGGAAAAGGAGCTCAGTGGTGAACTTCCTTTTGCATTATCCCATCAATGTCATCATTGTTATTACTACTAGTAGTAGTAGTTCTAGTATTAAATATCAGGTGGTGGTTGATCATCTGGTGCTTTATCTGGGTCCTCCAGCACCAAACATCTTCGGGGATGCTTGGTTTCCCATCTGATTCAGATGCCTCCACTTGGGCTTGCAAAATAATTATGTTTGGTCCTGACCATATGTCTGCCACAGTCTTTGAATGTTACTGTCTGACGGTGGAGGTCTCAGGTTGTACTGGTAGCTTCTTGTTAAAAACTGTGACGAAAAGATAGAAACTGCATCCTTGTGATGGGTTAAGCAGCAGTACCAAGCATTTAGTCTTTGCTTGGTTTGTCACTTGTCTTTGGCAGTGTCAAAACCACTGCTCTGAAATCTGAGGTCCGGAGCTCATTGTGTTTGTCTTATTTGATCCTGATTATCTTAAACAATCTGACAAGACACTGGGAAATGGAAACATGACATTTATTATTCTGCAGAATGAAGGATTTTATGTTCTAGTGTATTTTTGGCAAAATAGAGCAAGGATTTAGCAGACAGCTCTTAAGCAATATGCTAACTTATTTCTTTCTGTCCAAACCGTAAGCTATATGACAGCTGCCTTTCTAATGAGAAAAATGCAGTAATCGTTACTTGCTTGTAGTGGTTGGCAACAGTTGTTTGAATTTCTGGTGAGCATAACTCTCTGATCTGTTTTTCTTGCGGTAGTTTACATACAGTTTCTAAAGTTTGCATTGTTAGTCATACCTATATTTAGAACTTCCATTAGCGATGACTCAAGAAAAGCAGGAAAAAAGTAAAGAGAAAGAATATGACTGTAAAGCTCAGTAGTGATGAGTGAAAAATTATGTCCTAAATTTCATTCTGTGGCAATGTGCATCTTGAATTCAAATTGGAATTAATTTAAGCAGTCAAAAATGTTTTTAAAATAATTGACAGCACAGAGAAACTAATTTATAAGCTGATTTTTACACATTGACTTTTGCTTTAATTGCTGTAAGTTCTTTCTTTCCCTGATTAAAAAGGTACTAAGGGTAGCTTAAAGCAAATGTATTCAGTTATTTACTTTAAATAAAGAGCTCTGATTGCATGTGCCAGGTAGAAGGGGCAGATGGGGAATATTGGTTTAACTTTTCTTTGAAGAAGGGACAGTTAGTCAAAGAATCATAGAGTAGAATCATAGAATGGTGTTGGCATAGGAAGACCAGGAAGCTTCATGCTGACTGGGACATTTACCACTGCAGTCCCAAATAGCACAACAATGTTGAGTTTGAATGATCCGATGAATATAGATTTGTATGGCGGCAGCAAGGAAACTGCAGGCAGCATGGCATGGCCAGGTTTGGTTGGCCTGAGCCCCAGTTCATTGGGTGAAATTGAGTGCCCCTTATAGAAAAATGTCTGTGCTCATTTTCTCCTTCCCTTGCCTGGGTAGAACAGCACTCTGGTCCTCCAGTGTGATGTCTCCCAGCAGTAATTTTGGCTGTCCTGTCAACAGCTGTGACCCTGCACAAATAAGCAAAACATGGGTGGCTTAAGAAGAAGTTGCAAAGATCTCTCTTACAGATTCACAGATGTCATGCAGCCATCTGGATCTTTCATCATCTGCGGTATTTCATATTAATAAAGTATACCGAGAAGGCTTTTGTGCAGGAAAAAGAGAATAAAAAATACCATGAAAAGACATAAACAAGCAAGGAGAAGAAAGAATAATACTGTGAAAAATGCTATGTTTTCATCATCTGTAGCATAGATAAATGTAGTTAGTATGTGGATTATGTAAGACATCAGCCTAATTCTGCCCTCATCTTTCTTCCAGTGCTGCCCTTTGACTTATCTTTTAAAGGTGAAAATGCGAAGTTTTGGCTAATTTCCTAAAAAGGACTTTTACATTAATTTGAGGGTGAAATGCTGCCCAGAATTAATTGAGTCAGTTGGATACTGCAAGGTCACTCCTAGACATATTTCACAAGAAAAGATTAATTTATAGTTGGTGTAAATTAGTGCAGCTTGAGTAGAGTCAATTGAATTACTCTTGCTCAGTTCAGGCCTTGTAGTCAGATTGCCTCAGGAATACGAAGTATATCTTGTCTACTATCAGCTAAGAAGCTAATTTAATCTTTCTAAGTGATAAAAAAGAGGGGCCAAGCCTTCCTTTCATAAGGTAAGGGAAATGATTATGCATTTTAAAGGAACACTGAGGAACATTTAAATGAAAAAAACCAATACTGCCACTGTCGCATCACTGATATAAGGGCAAAAAGGCATCTGCTCAGAGAGCTGACACCCCAGGAGTAGATAAGGAGGTAGTGGCCAGCTGTAGGGCAGCAATATTTGGCACTTGGCTTCAGTCACAGAGAAGAGATGCAACAGGGGTCATTGACTCCTCTCTCGACAGAGAACTTCTGAGAGTGGGAAGAGGGAGTTCAGCAGATCCCTGACATGCTTCCAGCGTGCTGGTGCACAGCAGTGCCAGACCCAGTTGCCTTGTTTTGACCCAGGAACGTGTTTTTAGGAGGATTTGCTCCCAGCATGTTCAATTTTCAACCACTCTTCTCGCAGGTGAGGATGCTGAGTAGACTTGCAAAAACTCACAGTTTCTGTGAGACATTTGAAAATTAGCCTCTGCTAATTTACTGAAACATCTCTGTAGCATATGTATCACATGTGAAACATCACTCTGTAGCATCTGTAGCACATGTACCTGGAGATAGGGGTAGTCACTGTCCATCTACCCAGCAGGAAATTCAGCATTAAAGTGGAGCCAAAAGGCTACATACATGTATGCCTGCAAATCCAGACACATCTCAATGATGCATAGTTGAAAAATCCCAGCTTTGGATGTATTTTGCTATTCTAGTAGAAAAATTAATATTCTGGGGTACATGACTACACTTTCCAGAATATTTTCCTGATCATCTCAGATTTCCTGAAGGTTAGGCTTTAGTGTAATATCAGAGTTACTCACTGAGTGCTCTTCGGGAGGGCTGTGTGGCAGTAATATAGATGGAAAATATTTTCCCTCATATTAAGTATAGTATTGTTTTCTGAAGATTATGAATTTCTTCTGATTTTTAATGCTTATTTCTCTGAGAAAAATGAGTGGAAAGTGAAATAGCTCCTTATTACAATTTAGCATGTAACTTCAGGAAAAAAAGGAGCATTTGCCTATTTTTTGAAAATGCTTAAAGACTACCACAGTATGGTGCCTTTGACAGAAAACAGTACACAAAATGAAAAAGCAAAGAGAAGAAGATGCTAGAAATTATTTCCTAACATCTAACCCATCTGCAGAAGCAAGTGTGGGCCAAAATGGTTCTCTGTTTTCTTCTTGAAGAAAAATCTTGCTATTGTTAATTAGATCCGAATGCCTGTGTTTTGATATGTTGCGTTACTATTTAACAAAGGAAGGAGTTTTGTGAAATCTCCTCCCAAATAAATAATTCTGAACAGAAACTTAATGCCAATATCAAAGGTGCTTCTGCTTATGGTCAGAAGGATTCATTTCTTGTGAACACGCTGTAGGGTGTTGCCACGGTTGATGAATTTCAGATTTTGATCCCAAGATCCAAGCACTGACTAATAAAATAGATTACAGCTGTCTGCGTAAGTATGCAGACTACCACCACCATTCATTTGTTTCTTCAAGATGGAAGTATTTTCCCAGTAAGTTTCAAAAATCTCTTTAAAATACAGTCCTACAGAGAAAAAAAAAATACTTTTATGCTGACATTCTGGGGTTTCTGCCATCATGATGACAAGTAGCTCAAATGTGCTCTGTGTACTGGCAGAAGAACAAGGTTTCTGACTGCCGACCTGGACAGAGAGGAAGATGGTGGCAGTGGGAGGTTGCCTGGGTCACCCCTGGGGTCAGTGGCACATGTGACAGATGTGAAATGTACTTTTGCCCCAGCATAAACAAACAAGAAACATTTCTCCATTCATTTTTAAGCAACTTCTCGGCTTTCTGCCGTTGTGTTTCTGTTTCATGCTGTTTCCATGCAACATGGGATTCAACAACCTAGTAAGATGTCGCTGTTGAAAAGCCAGCCCCTTTTTCTGCAAAACCACTGGGTCAAAGTCTTTTGGTCAGCTATCAGTGACTAACTATGTTTTTTTCACAGATATTAAGAAAGAGACCCTTCATTTGAAGGACCTCCTTCTCATCTAGTGATTTTCTAAAAAATTTCTCATGTTTACCTCTGTTTCCAGTTCATATAATCTGATTTAACCACACTTGGTGCCAAAATGTCACCTTTCCCTGCTCTGCTGGAATAAAGAGGGTGAAAACCCAATCCCTGCTTAGGTTGTCTGAGTGTATCCTTCTCAATAACACGGAGAAGACCCCCATGAAAGCAAATCATGCAAAACACCAGCAGTGCTAGACTTGCAGAGTCCATTTTATCTCCAGTTGACAAGATCCCCTCAGAGTACACACCAATATGTGACAGGACACCAAAAATGGACTTAAAAGCCAGAAGAGTAAAGGATCCCTCAGGAAAAAAAAGGCACGAATTAATAGTCTCCCAGGANGACTTCGTACAAGGGCATGTAGTGATAGGACAAAGAAGAATGGGTTTAAACTGAAAGAGGGTAGGTTTAGACTGGATAGTAGGAAGACATTTTATACTATGAGGATGGTGAGACAGTTGAACAGGTTGCCCAGAGAAGCTGTGGCTACCCCATCCCTGGAAGTGTTCAAGGTCGGTTCAGATGGGGCTCTGAGCAACCTGGTCTAGTGGAAGGTGTCCCTGCCCATGGCAGGCAGGTTGCCACTAAATAACCTGTAAGTTTCCTTCCAACCCACACGGTTCTGTGATTCTACGATTCTAACACATCCCCTCAAGTGGGAAGTTGTCGGGTGGGAGGCCCAGAAACAGCACTGCAGGGCACCATTACAGTAGCTCTGCAGCTGCTTTCCATTAACCACATCAGATATAAGTTGGCAAGCAGGGGGATGAGAAATTGGGACTTATATGTTAGCCAGCTCCGGCATGCAGTTTACCCTGCGTTGAAATTAGCATTTCTCTTTAAAATCCTTCCAGGATCTGCTGGGGCAGAAGGCAAGCCACTGTGCTGGAGCACGCAGCTTCTGGGGTGGTTTTGGCATGTATCAGGTCCCAGGGACGAGGTTTGTGGGAAACTCCCTTAAAAATCCTGTGTTTTTTAACTCAACAGAGCTGACATTTCAAACCATTAAAGAAAGGCTCTGCTGCCATAGCTCACACACTGGCATGACCATGCTCTGTGCAGTTAGGATGGCATTCTTCACTTGTGCTCTGAGACAGAGTGCCTGTCTGAGTGCATAATCTTTACTCAGAACTTGGCACAGCTGAATCAAACTGCAATCATGTCTTCCCACTGCGTCTCCACAGGTTGATAGCCACAGACCCTGATTTCTAATGCAATGAGGCCTTGCTAATAAGGATGACTTTCTTCTCTTTAGCTTAATAAAAATATGCTCTATCCACAAATGGACTAAAAGAAGCTGAATTCTAGGGAGGAGGAGAGAATTTCCAAATTGGATTTTGGTATCTTCAGTGGAAAAAACCCAAACCAAATCCAACAACATAAATGTCATATAAAATCCAGGTAATTAAAAACTGCAATTAAAATACTTTGAAGGGTGCTCATTTCTTATGGAGTTGAACCCTCTGTACTAAACCAAGAGGATAGTATCTCCCATTCTTCCAAATTACTATCCTTTTGGCATGTGTTACCACAAATCCAGGACTGGGCTAATTAAAATCGTTTTATTGCTAACGACACTGCATCTTCTTTCACTAAAGAGTTCAAACTGCAGCCTTCCTCTTGATCTGCTGCAAGATTTTTTAATCTCTAAATTAGAAGAAAAGCATATGCCCTTTTAATGCCTATAAGAATTTGAGCTCATTAATGCAAAAAAAAAAAAAAAGAAAGTAGAAGCAGGATTTCTATTATAGCTGTTCTTTAATTATGGAACAGCATGTGCGAGAAGACTCTTTACTCACAACCATGTCCTCAATTCTATTACACATTTTAGCAGCGAATGCATGTAAAAAAAAAAAAACCAGCAATAGACTGTGGAAATTGTCCAGAGCCCTGCTCTCCTAGGGAAAAGATGCCAATGGTATTTTTGTACTGCTACTCCTCAGCAGCCTCTTTGCACTTTCCTCCGGGTTACATGCACAGCATGACTCACTGCCTGATGGTTTCATTGAAACAGAAAAATATAGACACAGTAATGATTACATTCAATCATAAACTACAATCAATACAGCAGAGTTTAAATGTTCTGCACCCTAGCAAGCCACTACAGGGTCCCCCCCGCCCCACCCCATGCTGTTCCCTGGAGAAATGACTTTTCATTTCTATAAGATAACAGTTGTTCCAAGTGTTCTAGCAGATGTAGTCGAGTCTCTCAGAATGAAATATGTAGGTCAGGGCAGGAGGTATTCATTGTTTTCTTTGATGTAGCTCCACGTCAGCCCTTCTTTGGATGGAAAAGCTACTTCACGATACTTACTGACTGCCTGGCGGGAGTCTCACTGGAGACAGCAACCCCCCAGGTTCACCCAGGGGCACCGCGTGGGCAGGGGTATGGTGTTCAGACCAGAGACTTCGTGGCCTTTCATTTAGGGACATCGGGATATAAATCTCAGATTACTCCTTGAATGAAGACAATTGTCTTGAAGAAATCTTTGTTTGTGTACATCACACCACCAATGCAGAGTTTGGGAAACTCAGAGGCTCTGATGAGAAACAGCTCTCAGGAGACCCAGGAGAGATGGAAAGTAGGATGAGGTGGGGAAAGGATGAGGGGAACACAGCCAGGTTAGGATACAGGGAGCCCCTCCAGGAAAAGTAATAAACATGACTTTTAGTCTTTAGAGACACGATGTGTCCCTGTGCTAATCACAGTTCTCTAAGCAAAATACCCTGTCTTCAATAACAGTAAAAAATCTGGTTTGGTGTTAAGCATTACTTGCTCTTTTGCAGTACCTTCAAAGGAGACATGCCCAAAGGAGTAATTTCTGCCCTATAGCTCTGATCCTCTAACAAAAACCAGCGCTGCAGTATCTCCCATCACAGGTCAGGGGACATCCCAGCACACACCCCAGTAAACTCAAATTCCCATTTTCTTAATAACCACCTTGCACTAGGAGCTAGCAAAAAAAAAAAAAAAAAAAAA
>VYZQ01008568.1:2515-26308 GCA_013400655.1 Mystacornis crossleyi
TAGTCAACAAGACTCCTTGGATGTGACACACCTATCAGAGTGAATTTGCCGTGGATCAGATGTCTTGGTTCTGTTGGTGCAGATGAGAATTTCTGGATTCTGATTAGTTCAGAATACAGAGTTGTGGCTCTCCCCAAGCTACTACAGCTCCAAAGCTGTAGTAGTGTGAAGTAGTGTCCCCTTTAAGCGGTCAAAAATAATGCTGCAGCGAAGAAGGCAGATTTAGTAAATAGGAAGATAGAATACATCATAGTGATTTTTTCACTGTACCATAGGTGAAGTGCCTGTCCTTGAAATTAAAGGCTTCTGGGANATGATTGTATTTTGTGAGAAAAATGCCTGGATATCTTCTCTTCCACGTAGAAGCAAAATGCTTAAACTTGGCGCTATTGTTTTGCTAAATGCAACAAGACATTTTCTCTTGTTTTTCCAACATCCTCTCTCTTGTAGGTTACTGGGAGTCTAGAAGGAGCCCAGAGAGCCCAGGTCTCTTACTGCTGCTTAGAGGCCTTTTTTCCCTGCAGTATTCCTTACTGCTTCGTTGTTGCTATGAGTACAGCCATGGCTTGATTTTACTCAATTGGCCCTGCACATCTGTTTCTGAAAGTTTTTTTGCAGTTCTCTCCAGGGCTGAGCCTTTCCCAGAAACATGACAAGTGATATTTTGGAGATGCCAATTGGTTTTGGCTACAGAAACTTGAAGCAAAAAACATTTGCTTTCTGGAAGGTTATTCTCTTCTCTGTGAAGTCCTTGTGAAAGCTGTAACTGTTTGCCTCTGTTAATGGATTTTGGATATTCTAAGATGTTACAAATTATCATGGAATTTTTTTAAATTGCAGCCCTGTAAATGATGCAATTTATGTAGCTGTTCTCAGTTTCCCTTTTCAACTCATGAAATTTTAACTCCAGTATCTAGTGTGACTTCAAAATTAGTAAATACCACAAAAAAGTGAGAAACACAAAACAATATGAGAAAGCCTGTCTAGTGGACACACAATTTTCCATTTTACTTACTTACTGCAAGTGCACAAGTTAATAGTAATACAGCTGCTCTGAACAAAACTCTTCTGCTTTAGGAACATCTGCTTTTACTGAAGGCGCTTTAGGTACCTCAGTAACTGAAGTAAGGCATTCACTTCTATTAGTCACTACTGTGGTGTTCTGTGAGAATCTTTTGCATTAGTTATCTGAAATTGTAACTCAGAATATAGCTTTAAAAATTACATTTAATAAAACTTAATTCTTGCTGCTCCTTAGATTCCTTCACTCCTTGGGAAAGATCAGATTACTTGATGTTGGTAGCTGCTTTAATCCATTTCTGAAGTTTGAAGAATTTCTTACAGTTGGCATAGACATTGTTCCAGCTGTTGAGGTATGTAATGTGTGCTGTATTTAATATAAATTTGATCCTCAGATTTGTGGACTATCTCAAAATGACTGTAAAAAAAGTATGTTTAATACTTAAATGTTTTCGAAATATCTGTGTTTTAGTAGGAACTAAATCATCCTTTCCTGTGAACAGGCTCAAAGTCCTAGTTGTGTTTCCTTGTAAAAATACAATTTTTTCCCCTGAGCTATGCCTTTATAATGGCACTATTAATCTTGAAATTGGAAAATTTTAGTTGCCATCTTTTGATGGTATTTCAGATGAGTCCCTGCATCTTAAAAGGTATAAATAAGAATTAAGTAGGCTTATGCTTAGGCAAGAATCTCTCAGAAGCTGCATTCACTGACCAGAGGAAATGATCAGTGACTGTATTTGGTGAGTTTTTCTGGGGAGATTTAGTAATCAGAAGTGCAGTATAAGGGAGCATTTCTTTTTACTGCTAGAAATATTTTTGGGCTTCCACAGTCCAGAGGACAAATTTATCAGCACATTTGGGGTAAATTGCTTCATTTTCTCTAGGCAATAAGGTTCTCAAATGCCTTAATTCTGCTGTAATCATATGTTCTTTCTGTGTTTTGCTCTTGACCCAACTTCTGTCGGCACTAATTGCATTTATCCACCATGCAAAAGGATAAGGTGGAATAGAAATTTTAAAAAAGACACAGACATACATTTCTGACAGAAAACAGAAAAGCCTTTGACTATATGCATCTTGACTACTTACAGTTAAAAATCAGGCTCTATTAAAATCTGTGGCCTGACATAACTCTCTTTAGAAGTGGGGAGGTGAAAAAAAGTGTACAGGTGAAATAATACAGTTAACTGAAAAGTAATGTTCTCTTATTTGCTGCAGTGTGATTTACATGCTAAATGCCTGGTAGTTTGTTGTTGTTACCATGTTTAGTCCATTAACACCTCATTTGTATTTTTGCATATATGCTGAGAGATACTGAAAGACATTCTTTAAAAATTTGAGTCTGATAAATTGCTTTTAAAAACAACTCAGTGTTAGTTCCATCTAAAACACAAACTTTGAGTAGATTTCGTCTTGCCTAATTTGAAACACAGGCATCATGATTGCTTTCCACCACTTTGGAGGCTGTAGGACTGAGAGGGCTGTTGGGCATGACACAGGAGGTAAAAAAGACGCATGCCACTGAAATGGCAGCCTCTGGCATTTAAAATGGAAATACATGGCAAGTATACGATATACAGATCCTCAGTGTCTACATCTCAGGTTCTAATTACAGTCAGTAAAGATCTATTAAAAGCAGTTAAACCTAAATATCTGCTGTTTGATGGTGAAGTGAATTGGGTTCTGTATTGACTAATTCTCCGGTGACTATAATGGCAGCCTAGGTACCTAACATTACATGAGTTGA
The DNA here is from genome assembly GCA_013400655.1 of Mystacornis crossleyi. NCBI lineage: Eukaryota > Metazoa > Chordata > Aves > Passeriformes > Timaliidae > Mystacornis > Mystacornis crossleyi. Next base: position 5,286 of record VYZQ01008568.1, read on the forward strand.
ACCTAAACATTAATTTTTGAGTATGTCTAGTTAATATTTTTCTGTCTTCTAATCTGCTGTTCTGTTTTCATAAGAAAGCTACATTTGTTCTCATGAAAATCAACTTAAATGTACAGTGACCAAAACCATTATTGGGAAAAGTCCTGAAAAAGTAACTTTTGTGGATTTAGTGGCGGAACATAAGCAATTTCTGTGTATTAACCCGTTCTTTAGATTCTCTCCCAGTACAAGGAAACGATAAGATAATTGATTTCTGGTCATCTGACATGGTTGGTACCATAGCTTCATAGCAGGAGCTTCCCGGAGTGCTAATTTACACGTGGTTACACAGCTGCTTACTCTGCGGCCCCAGGCTCACCAACATCTTCACTTCTCTTGGATGCTTTGGCTTGTTCAGGGCACCTTGAAGCTTGGCTAGCAAGTGTTCTTGGAGGGACAGGGAGTACAGTTTGAGCAGTCAAACGCATCTCCTAGAATAAGCTTAGTCCTACCTGCAAAACAGAATTAATGAGCCCTGATGTACTGAAGATGACTCTCCTTTGAGCTGTATCAGCACCATAACCTCCTGAATAAATTTATCTTTAGGCCAGCAGTTGCCTGGGCTGATTTAAGGTTTTTGGAATAACAGCCAGAGGTTTATTATGGTAGTTAATGTCATCTCCTGACCTGAAAAATTGATTATGATAACTTGTGGTAAAAGCTGAAAGTAAAAGAACTGGTAAAATTTTCTGATGTAGCAGGTTTCTTAGATAAGATACTAAAGTACTTTTTGAAACAAATTGAAGCACAGAGGCTTCTCACAAAGCCAGTTTCTTGAATAATGTTGATTAGAGGACTAAATTATTCTTTCTTTAATAAAAAAAGATTATCCACCTTCATATAGAAATGCTTTGGATATACACTAAGTAGTTGAGTAATACTTCAATTAATTTGGAGAAGTAAGAAGGACATATTGTGGAAATACTAGGAAAGGAACTGCAATGTTTATTATGTAACTAAAGGATAAATGTCTTCAAAATTTTTAGAATCTCTTGTTTAATATACAGAGAATGCAAACTGTAGATACATGAATATGGAAATATATTTCCATTGAAGGGTTTGGGGTTTTGAGAGAGAGGGAAACTGCTTACCAAGAAAAGATTAGTATTTTCTTTCGTTAGGCAGCATTCACTCATTTCCACTGTCTTCATGTAAAGTACACTGAGGGAAACATACATTATTAGAAGCTAGGAGGATGGAAACTGAGACTGGAGTTTGCAGCAGATGTTGTATTGGAGTAAATATAGTCTGAGACAAAAAAAAAGGCTGGAAGGGTACTGGAGTTGAAAATTAGAATATATATCTTGATACTTGAGGGTCCCTTCCAACTCAGAATATTCTGTGAAATATCTGTGAAAATTATTCACGTAAGTAGGAATGCGTTCTTAAGTGTCAGCGGATGCACTGAGATCTAACTCTTGTTTCAGTGTCTATGAGGACTTAAACATTAGTTCAAGACTCGTATATCTGAAGTTTAGTAGCAAACTCCAGTTTAGCAGCATTTTGGTCCTAAAGCTGGTGAGAGATTCCACTTGAAACATACCTTTGTCCTAAAATTGTCTTTAACATTATTTCTGCATAACTAATTTGTGTTCCTCCACTACTCAGAAGTACTTACAGTCTAAATTGGTTTTTTCAACTGTACATGTGTAACCACTAACTTTTTAAGTCTTGAAGTTTTGAAGTTCTAAGTAAAGTTAGCACCTCACTCTGAACAATCAGTTTTTGAATGCTTCTTTCTTTTAAAACTTACTAGAGAATATAATGAAAGTGCTACTGTTAATTTCCTTTTCTCAGTATTACAGGGAAACAGAATATAGCCCTATAGATATAATGGTTGCAATTACAATTTCTTGGTTATAGCCACATAATGCAAGTCTGTTTCTGGATCTTTGCATATTGAAGACCAAGATTAAAGCTAATGAAAAATAAATCAGATTTTTTTTGAACATTGATTACTTTTTGTAATTTTCTGCTTACTCTTGGAAGAGAATGTGATTTTATATGAACAGAAATAACATTCTCTTCTACTGGAAAACAATTGTGCATATTACTTCCTTTATGAATACCCTTGCAATAGTGTTCTAGTAATCTTTTTTGAATATTGCTTCATAAAACATACTATAGATATTTTCATGGTATTAAAATGTAACAGATTTAATTCCACCTTTCAGATGTGTTCCACAGAATGTACTGTCTGCTTTCATATTTGCTTACCTGTTTAGAGTCTGTCATTCACTGAAAATTCTCTAGGCATTAATAAGAATTTTTGTTGCTATCAGATCACAACATACTATCTTACTACCTTTTTTTATAAAAAGTCAGTCCCAGGTTTTGATGAATATGAAGTGCCAAAACTTTTGATTCACTAAAGCACATGCATTTACTTTTTGAATGCTTAGTGATTAAGGATGTTAAGAACTTACTCTTTGTATGTTGCATGGTGATGTCATTTCAAGTCTTTGACAGCTTGAGTGCACAAATGATCAGCAGATGATAAGTAGTCCTTAGCTTACTTTGATAACTGCCCAAATGTGTACCACTAGACTTTGCATTTACAGCAAAGTTAAAACATGGATTTACATCACTGCTGCAAAGCAGTCGGTGTGTTGTAACTTTAGAATGTATATTGCCTTGTTATTCCTTGTGTCTTTACCAGTAAAACAATGACACTTTTTTCCAAGAGACCAAACTACTGAGGTTTTGGATTCTTTTTTTAAAACTTAAGAGAAATTTTGAGGTGTCAAATTTAGTTTCTAATGTTTATAAAAACCTATAAAAGGCTTTCAGCATCTGTAAAAACACAAGCAATGTTCTGAATTCTTAAATAATTCGTGAGATAGTTGATTCAATACTTTTTTCTTCTGGGTATAAATTTTAATTTATTTTATTAACAGTTCTCAGCTATCAAATCTCCAGTAAAATACTGCACATCTAAAATTTTGCACGTATGTTAAATTTTTCTTTCTGATTGATTGATTTAATAGCAAGAGGAATGTTCAGCAGGCTTGACATTTCAAGGGAATCATTGATTTCTTTGTGGATTTTGGTTTTATTTGCTCTTTAAACTAACCTTGATGTTTGGTTTTCTGTTTTTGTTACTCCACCAGAGCGTATACAAGTGTGACTTCCTAAATCTTCAAATTCAGCAACCTCTCCAACTGGCACAGGATGCTATAGATGCCTTTCTTAAGCAACTGAAAAATCCCATTGATTCTCTACCTGGAGAACTGTTCCATGTTGTTGTTTTCTCGCTCCTTCTTTCTTACTTCCCATCACCCTATCAACGATGGATATGCTGCAAGAAGGCACATGAACTTCTCGTATTAAATGGCTTATTGCTTGTCATAACTCCTGATTCATCTCATCAGAATCGCCGGGCTATGATGATGAAAAGCTGGAAAATTGCCATAGAGTCCTTGGGTTTTAAACGCTTCAAGTATTCCAAGTTTTCTCACATGCACCTGATGGCATTTAGGAAAACTTCCCTGCAAACAACGAGTGACTTAGTTAGCAGGAACTACCCAGGCATGTTGTATATCCCCCAGGATTTCAACAGTATAGAGGATGAGGAGTATTCCAGCACTGCCTGCTATGTTCGGTCAGACACAGAAGATGAACAGCTAGCTTACGGTTTTATGGAGCTACCTGATGCTCCCTATGACTCAGACTCTGGAGAAAGCCAGTCTAGTTCTATTCCTTTCTATGAGCTAGAAGATCCTATATTGCTTCTAAGTTAATGTAGTCGTTGAAATGCCCTTTCAGTCAAACCTCTTGCTTAACTAATTTTGCTATACTAACATGGGCTCAACACAGAAAAATGGTTTGCATAAAGAAAATGCAAAGGTTTACAGAGTTTGCTATTTTTTTCTACTTTTGAATTTTAAAATTTATTCTTGTATGAAAGTGAAAAAGTACAAGTTTTATGCAAATGACTCATGTCATAGCATAAATTGCTGTTACTTTCTTTAGATTTATATCACTATTCTTTTTTCCGGAAAGGTACCATTCTTTTCTTTAGTGCTGTGAAGTGTGAATTCTATTTAATTTGTTAAATGTTGTTTCAGTATTTTAACTCAATGTGGTTGAGCTTAAGGCACTGGAGTTGGTGGGCTTCTGAGAAGTATATGTAGGAAGAGATAATTTGCACTTTAATTAAATGTGCAGATAGGTTAAGACACTTGGTTACAAATGTCCCTCCTTAATTATGGAACAAAACTTTTTTCTTCCAAAATTTTTTTCACTCTGGTTAAGCCCAGGCTGGAGAAACTACAATGCTTGCACATTTGATTTTATGTTTATTGCAGCCCTCTTGACATAACACCAAAACACTGGAATCTATTCATCCATAGTTCTATATACTGTGTAATTTCATTGCATAAACAGCAATTTCTGAAGAGGCTTTTCCCCCAGAGGAGTATGGTACGTCTAGACAATTATGTTTCACTTCAAAGCTGGAATATGTTTTGCAGTTTCGTGAGTATACAAGCACTAACATATATCAGTATTTCCCCAGCTATGGTGTTCTGTGTTCTCCTCCAGCTGTGTTTTTTAGGGGACAGGGTGGGTTTCGTCATGTTTTAAAGTAAATTATTCATGCATTTTAAAAAGAAACAACTTATTCTTGAATTGTCCTTATTTGTAGACCTTCTAAGTTGGCCAGTGACTACAAACTGATTTTGTAAAAAGGAACATAATTGTATGAGTTTTTCAAGGATACACATACTTGCATAAAGCCATATAATTCAGACCACACAAGTGAAGTTAACATACACTTTTTATTTGCTTTATTAGGACCTAAAAGTCTTCAGTTAAATAAAAACTCCTTAGCTGACTGAAAACTGGTCTGTACTGTAAGGAGATGAAACATTTATTTTTACATCTCTTAGGTTTTTAACTTGTGTAATGAATCTGTGAGGTTTTGCAGGAAAAATCAATTCTGTTCAGTGGTTAAAAAAAGAGGATTCATTATTAGTTTAGCTTAGATTTCCCTCCATTTTAAAATACTGGCCAGAATTTTTAGATTTGAATATTAGGCTCTTAAATCTATATGTAAGTGCCTAGTAGTAAATGATTTGAACTAGGTGCCACATCATGATCTATTTCTGACTTCTGAAAATTGGTAAAAAAATACTAATACAGTTTCACAGGTGATTGTGATGAAATACGTCTTACACCATATTAAACTGCCACGTATTTATAATATGAAAGTTGCTAGATAAATTGAAGTTGTAGTGTGGATTTTACAGTGGTTGCTACAAAAATGAAACTTACTCCTTCCATTGAAGTTTTGCACTGAATGTGTCACAGTTTGACCTACCTGTTTTTCTTTTATAGTATTTCCTACATAGAGTAATTGCATTGGTCCAGCTTACACACAAATGTGATCTGGACTGTGGTGCTGTATTCTTTAACATAAGCTTTCTATGTCTCTTCTTTAATTTAAAGCATTCCCAAATACCTAATTCAAATTTGTTATTCAATCTGAATGATAGAGTTATACAAACCAAACCATTATATTCTGATGTATGAAAAGAAAGAAAGAATTAAGGTTAGATGTACAAGAGTCGTGGTTCACTTGTTAATTTTTGTTTCAGAGAATACTTCTCTAATGAAATACACAAAAGCTTCAAAATTGGCTTTAAGTCACTATTTTCATTAAAATGTTTGTCATTCAAAGCCTTTCTTCCCAATTAACCACTGATTCCAGCAGTGCTCATGTTAAAATATTGCTGCTGTAAATTCAGCTGTTTATTGGAAGTTATTATGTGCATTCTTCAAAGTATACCTAATATTTTAACTGGTACTCGGTTTAAAAACAAGTATAACACCATCAAACATACGCATTGGCATTGATTACTGTAAATTGGTTTGTGATTCATATACAAAAAAAAAATGAAATTCAGATCAAGATTATCCCACAAAAAAAATTAAGATTTAAAGTTTAATCCTTTTCAGGAGGTTGGTGACAACACTGTGGTTTAGGGACCTGAGATTCATAACAGCTTGGTTTTCTTGCTAATCATTCTAAATACCCAAAGTGGGTTTATTGGTTATTTGATTTTGTGGGGTTTTTTTTTCTTTTTTGGTTTGGTTTGTATTTTTTTTCACAAGGGACAGTAGATTGTGGTGGAGGAGGAAAGTGTGATTTACATAAATACTTACACGTCCCTGAATAATAGAGTGGGATATCAGGAGTTGTTGTATATCTGGCTTTGGTGCAAGAAGATTATTTCTAGGTTATGAAATATTTGAAAATTATGATTGTGCAAGAGATCTTTCATTCTTAAGGTGCTGGAGAAGAAAAGGAAGAAAACATGTATTGGCATTTCTGTTGTCTTTTATGTCACTACTTTTGTGAACAAAGCACATTTATTAAAAAAAAACTGAAAAACTGAAAACATGTTAAAAAATTCTTTGGGGTAGAGCTATTGTCTTTTTTTTTTTTATTTCTGTACAATCTGTTTATGCTGAAATCCAGTGAAATCAATCCAAACCCATTTTCTTTATTTTCAAGGAGATAGTTGTCTTGGGTTTATTTTATAACCCGTAACAATGTTAAATTTGGTACTTCAGTTTCAGCTTCTACATCTCAGACGTGGTCTTTGCTTTTCAGAAGCATTTTGAAGTTCCTCCAGTTGATTCTGTTACCATGTTGCTTTGCCTGCCCACTTAGATGTGACCACTTTCTAATGCACTTCCTCTCATCTCTCTCTACATGTTCTTAATTTCTTCTCTATCTCACTGAAATATTTTTGCAGTACCCATTGTATATTGCCTCTTGGAGGTCATTACTGTACTTTTCTACATTGTGATTTGAATATTGTAAGTGTTGGGAAAAGGATGGCAGTGGCAAAACCAAAGAACTGAAAATTCTACTGAAATCTCCTAGTCAGATCCAACTTCTAGGAAGACTGGATTTCAGCAGAACTGAAGTGTGTCCCTAGCGCTGCACAGCCTACCTTGAATATTCTAGTCTTTTAAGTGACAGTGAAGATGAGTAAATATAATTTCACAGCTGTGCTCAGTATTGTTTCCTACAGATCCTTTCTGCCTTTTTCTGCTTCAGGAAGACTTGCTGACTTACTTTACAAGCGTGGTCATTCTACGGCTTTTTAATCATATCTCCATGAATCAGCAGCAGGTTTTCTGCTCGTTTTTCCTCCTTTTTCTGTTTCCCTCAATTGTTTTCAACCTGTAGAATAGCAAGATGTTTTTTTAGAAACCTTTTCATTTCACAAACTTGCACAGGAACTTAGTTGGGTTATTTTACTCTTTAAGTAAAAGATTCACCAAGAAGTTTCCACAGTTGCTTGAGTATAACAAGATCACGGTTGGACTGATACAGTACCACTTAAGTGTTGTCCCTGATGCTGATAAAGCATCTGAAGCATGTGACCCTCACTAGGCAACTGAGATTCCTACTGTAGTGCTTGTTAAAGGAAAACCTCTTAACTTGTGGATGTTTTTGGGTTTTTGGGCTTTTGTTTGTTTGTTTGGGGGGGGGGTCATTGGTTTTGTTTATTGTTGTTTTTAACCCATGTAACTTTTAGGCTTTTGGGCCAGTTTTACCTAAAATTCAAAGAGGTGTAATAATCTGGGGGATGACTGAGGCTCTTGTGAATCAGTTGTTTGAGTAATTGAACAAGGAAAGACAGATGGGCAAGTTTAGATATTTAAGCTGCCCTAGTGCTGCTTGAGTAGGGGCAGAAGGTGCTGGTTGTGATGAAGGATTACGGGAAGAAAGGATGCGTCTCCGCAGCAGCCCAGCCCGGCTGCGGTTCGAAGAGCCCCTGAGCAGCACTGTCCGAGCTTCATTCAGACTCCTCTTGTTTTGCCTCTCTCAGCCAGGGCATAGAGTTGCCATGATCCAGGACCTTCCCGCTATTTGCTCACCTGCCTGCGAGGGCCAATTCCAAACGTGCGTTTCCGACACCGAGTTGGAGAAACGCACTCCGAGGCCGAGGAAGCGCACCAGTCACTGCGGACCAGAGGATGAAGAGGGTTCAGTCTGCCTTGCAGTCCTAATTCAAGCACAGTTCTCCCGCCCCCATGCCTAAGCTCCAGCTAACGCTGTTTGTAGGTTTGATTGCGGCTGTCGCTCGGTTGGTTGGTTGGCTTTTTTCATCATTCTATCCGGCCGCGGCCGGGCGGCGCGGCGGTGTTTGAGCCTCGGCGCGGCCCGTAGCGGAAAGGGCCGCGCTCGGCCTCGACATGGCGGCGGCCGGCGGGGGGCGCGGGAAGGTTCCGGGCCGCCTGTTGAGGTGAGAGCGGGCCGGGCCGGGCGGGGCTGGGCCGGGGCGCCGCGGGGTCGTCACCAAGGGCGGGCAGGCGTACACCCTCGTGGGCCGCGGGGGCCGCCAGCACAGATCGGCGTCGCGGGGCGGTTGCTCGGGGACCCCGCGCCGCGGAGCCAAATGCCGTCACTGACTTTCCCTGGCCGGGCCGGCCCTCAGCTGGAGCTCCGGCCGGGAACGCGCCCTTCGCCCCAAACCGGCGATCCCCGCTGTGCGCGCGGTGTTCACATCTGGAAACTAACGGAGTCCTTCACCGCAGGGTTAAGTCTGCTTAATGTATTCGCTAAATATCACTTTTTCTTTAAAAAAAAAAACACTCTTACAGAATTGTTTTTAAAAGTGCTAAACTGGAAGAATATAGCCGAAGGAAAGCGGATGCAGTACTTTAGATAGGCCTCACCTGGACTTAACTACTGAAGAGCGTTGGGGTTTGGTTGTTTTTTCAACTGTCGTAGACAAGTTAGGGTAACTAACTTGTAACTATTTTGAGAGCAGTGTTCCTTTACACATAGAAAAGCTATTAGATAGTTTGGTCTTTAAATCTTAATGAGGCTCCAGGTTTTCCTTAAAATCATGTTTGCAAAAGTTGACAAATACCTAAAGTGAATGTCCACATTCTGTTTTGAATCTGAATGTGATTTGCAGAGGTCTGTAACTCATGCTCAACCTGAAACTTTAAAGCCATTGGTTTAAAACAAACACAACATCACTGGGCCCCCAGGACTTTGAACAGTCTTTGTGTAAACAAAGTATTGAGAGAAATTACTAGCAAAAAGCTGTGTTTTAAAGAACAAATCAGTTATTGAAATTTCTCTTTAGAATTGAATTGCTGTTGTCTTTTTATTTGGTAATAGCTGTGTGATGGGATACATTAATCATGAAAATGCACCTTTTCCTCTTCACGAAAAGTCAATCAAGTATTTTGGTTAGAAGAATGCTAACGTTTAATAATGTGGTTTAAGAGTATACATTTTTGCTAATTGGCTAGAAGTAGAGCCAGGAAGAAGAGATTGCATTCACAGTCCAAGCTGTGACTTTTGCAAATCCTCTGTGCCCAAGTAGATTTTGTGTCTTTGCCGTAGGAACAGACATATTCCCGCCTTTGTTCCCCCACCGCAGCCCCCAAAGCAGCTGGTGGGGCAGCAGCAGAGGAGTTTCTCTTTCGTGTTTCTCGTGGTGTGATGGCAGCAGAGCTCCACTTCGCGCGAGCTGAGCCAGTGAGAGCTGTGTTTTGTCAGAGTGGCTCATTGCTTGCCTGGAAGGGACTTAGCTACTGTTAGCGATCCCATAGAAAACAATTCAGTGATCGCAGCAAAATTTTAAGCCAGCTGTTAGGCGGGAGCTTTGCGGTTTGCTCATATGCGAAGGGCTCATTCCTGCTGGCTTCTGTGGGGCTGTTGTCCAAATGAACGTTTATAGGGTTAGCCCCTTGACGTGGAGGGGTTCCAGAAAGGCTCAGGAATCAAGATAAACGGGATGGCATGGCATATGTTCTTCAGAGTAGCAGTAATCTCATGTCACTGCTGTGGGTTGAAAGGAAATGGGAAATTGTTTCTCTGGTATTCATGGTTTGAACTAGAGAGATCGGGAGGCAGGGGGAGGACGTGTAGCAGCTGAAATAAATGGTTCAAGTTGTCCATAAAATGAATGTTGATTGTAGTATAAGAAACGGTGAGACTGCAGTCAGTGCTGTAACACCTGAAGTATTGTGACCTGGAATATGGAAGCTAACTTGGGTCTGTGTTGTCTGTATAATGGAGAAACAAACGGAAGGGTGAGAGGAACAGAAAGTACCTTACTGAGGGAAGAGATATTGTGAGATGTTAAGCATCCAGGCAACTCAGAATTAAGTCAAAATCTATAAAACCCTAATAATGATGAATACAATGAAAATGCACAGTTGAAATCCAAAGAACTTTTAACTTAAAATAACTTCATGTAATAGTAATATGCTTTAAATATATGGTATGTATTCTGCTTCAGGTAAACAGATCTTTAAGGCATAGTTCTTCCAAGTAGTATCTGCATTGTTGTTGGATATATAATATAATTTGAAAATACATGTTACCAAATAAGTAATTTAAACAACAGGATTTCTTAGTCTTAGTTTTTCTCTGCAGCAGTTACTTAAGCTGTTTTTACACTGTGTGTCAGTCTTCAAATCTGCCAAAACTTATGGGTAAATCAGTCAATTCACTTTATCATTTGTTGTTCACTGGTTTAAAAAATGAGAATTTAAAAATCAAGAGAGAATAAAGTCTAAACTTTGAGTTTGAGTCAAGGTGTCTTTTAATATTTCCCCCAGCATTATAAATAAAAGCAGTAAGCTTATAACCGAGCACTGAGAGTTCTTGTCACATTGGTTTCTCTATCATACCAGTAACTCCTCAGAAATCTCTGTAAGATGGGCAATTAGTTAATTACTTTAAAAAATATAGAGGCTATGTATGAGTCTTTTTATGTGCTGGAGACTTTGCCCATAACATTACAAAATTCCCCTTAAAAATACTACTGTCAGTTTGTAACTATATTAAAATCACATCAGTTAAATGGATCTGAGTAGGAGGTGCTTCTGTTCTAAATGGAATATTTATCCTGATCATCTTCTTTGTTTGCTTGCTTTTCGAGGAGGGGGGAAACTGGCTTGAAGGGGTGGAAATGAAGGCTTTGATTTGACCTTAGGAGAAATCTCTGAAAATCATGCCAAATCAGTTGTTACATCTGTGTGTCCACTCTCCTTTTGTGAAATGGAGATAATGTCTTTTTTACTGTGGGTTAAGCTCATTAACTGAGTGGAAAGTTCTTCTTGTAAATCATATACGTATTTGACTGCTAAAAGGAAGTCTTGCAAAGCATGCTGAAAAGATTTAATATAAAGTGAGAACTTAGCAAATGTAATGGTGAAATAAAATAGTGTTTGAAAATAATTATAAACTGTTCTAGAAGCTAGTGGCTTTCACTGAAGGATTTTGGATATCCATAGGTATCTAATATAGATACCTAATGAATGAGTTTTGTGGAAAACTGCCTAGGCCAGGATTTTTTTCCTCTCATTCAAGTTATGAAATAAGGTTTATGCAGAACCCATTTTGTATTGGTTTTCACACTTAATTGGTGTTCTTTATGTGGTTTTTTTACTCTAGATATTAAACTTCTTTGTGAGATAGGATGGGTCATGTTTATGTTCTATATGATTAAAAGGAATTATTTGCCACTAAAACTTCTTAATTCTCTTGCAGGACTTCGAGGATTCTGAACCACTGTTACTGAAATGATATTACAGAGGGCAGCAATTGCCTTGTGTTCGTTGGATGAAACCCGAATATTCACTGTCAGTCAAGTGGGTGGAACCCCTAACTGCAGTTTACATGTGTAGGTCACTGCGTTACTGTGTTAGTCACTGTCTCTATGCAGCAATGACAAGGCTAGAAGAAGCAAACAGGGAAGTGAACATGCACTCATCAGTCAGATACCTTGGCTATCTTGCCCGAATCAACCTACTGGTTGCCATTTGCATGGGCCTTTATGTCAGATGGGAGAAAACTGCAGATGCACTGATTTTGGTCATATTTATTCTGGGGCTCTTTGTTCTTGGAATTGCCAGCATACTGTACTATTATTTTTCAATGGAAACTGCGAGTTTGAGTCTCTCCAATCTTTGGTTTGGTTTTTTGCTTGGCCTTCTCTGTTTTCTCAATAATTCTGCCTTCAAAACAGATGTGAAAGAAGAAGCAACAAAATATTTGCTTCTCTCTGCCATTGTTTTAAGGATATTATGTGCTTTAGTTGAGAGGATTTGCGGTTGTGTCCATCATCGACCAACTCTGCTCACGACAGTTGAATTTTTGGAGCTAGTTGGATTTGCAATTGCCAGCACAACTATGCTGGTAGAGAAATCTATAAGTATTATTCTGTTGGTCTTGGCCTTGGCCATGTTGATTATTGACTTACGTATGAAGTCTTTTTTGGCAATTCCAAACTTGGCGATTTTTGGAGCCATTGCATCCCTACTCTTTTTTCCATCATTGCAAATCCCCACAAACCCTTTTGCCTTGGCGTGTTTCTTCAGCTGCCTGATTTCAGATCCCCTTCTCGACGTTTACTTCAGTGGACTTTCAGTTACTGAGCGATGGAAGCCCTACCTGTACCGTGGTAAAATTTGCAGGCGGCTTTCTGTCATCTCAGTTGGAGTCATTGAACTAATCTTCTTCATTCTTGCAGCCTTTAAACTACGTTTTTTGGATCTGTGGTATTTTGTGATACCTGGTTTTTCTATTTTTGGAATTTTCTGGATGATCTGCCATGTGATTTTTTTTATAACTCTTTGGGGATTTCACACGAAACTAAATGACTGCCACAAGGTGTACTATACCCACCGTGCGGAAAACAACAGCCTGGACAGAGTCATGGCATCTAAAGGAATGCGTCACTTCTGTTTGATCTCAGAACAGCTGGTATTTTTCAGCCTTGTTGCGACGGCTGTTTTGGGAGCTGTCTCTTGGCAGGTAAATAATAATCTCTTTATCTTGATCTCGTCTTGACAGTAATCCTGAGAATTGCTGGCTCCATAAAATTCCTAAAATTTGATGGTGTGCTGTGGGTTAGCAATTCAAGGTTGGAATGCGTGGTTTCACCATCATGCACTTTGAATTTAACACTTTGAATTTAACACTTTGAGCTGCCTTGACTGTGACCTATTAAAGGAAGTGCAACTTAGCAGTTTCCTTTTGTTGGCAGCATGGGAAAAGGCAGTTCTTCCAGGGCAAAAGAGGTGAGCAAAGTATTTTGCATTTACCTACTTATGAAATTATTTTGCTTTTGAATTCATTGTGCCATAAAATTTGTTTTCAAATTAAATCACTGTGTTAAACCCTAGTAATGGTCACTAAATCTCGGGCTTTTGTTGTGGACTATTTTGCTTAGATTGAAATGTACTAAAGAATGTATTTTATAGTAATTTTGCTTAGCTTTTAGTCAATTACATGGAATCAGGGATCAGCTGATAAACCCATAAATTGTTGGTATAACGAGCTTTAAGTGTGTCACTTTCAAATCTGGTTATGCACCTCAGGATATGATATCTGAAAGACCAATTCTTAAAATCACAGAGTGTCCTTTGACTTGTCTTTCCATATGAGCTAAGGATGTTGTCTTTTCTTTAGCAGAAAGCACACATTTCTTTCAAAATATTTTTTCAGTCCCCAAGTTAAGACATGATGTGTGTTGTCATAGTTGCAGCAGGGCATTCAGTGTCTGTTTTGTTTTTCAAGTTGATATAAATAACAGTTACAATAACAATTTGATTTTGTGTCCATGAACCTCTTATATGAATTACAAACATATAATAATACTTTAAAAATATCATTTACAACAGATCAGATTTACAGACATGTCTTTGTAGTGTTTCCAGAACAATTTCCTGCCCACTGCTGTAGAATTTCTAATCCTGCAGATTTTCTTAGATTAAATAACCTTGTGGATGAATGGTACTAAGGAAGTTAGTGGAAGATGAAATTAACAGTTACTTTGTAAGGTTCTGTGTGTTGGGTTTTTGTTTGGTTTGGCATTTTGTTTTTTGTATGAAGAGCATGAGAGGTTAACAGACAAGCCTGCAAGGAACACTGGGTAGTCTTGCTTTTTTTTTTGAAAATTATCAGCACTCGCAGCTATGGTCTGTGAACTTGCAGAAAGGACAGAAGGAAACACAACCAAAAAAGTAAAGAAAAATTCTCAAAATGTACTTACTGTGACAGTGCTGTGGCACCTAAAGAAATGGGAAAGTGCTTTGGGAGACAGAAGCTGTAAAGATGGACTACAAGCATGCTGATATTGCTAACTTCCATACCTTTTCTTCTGAGTATCATGGGATTTTATAAAAATGCTAGATTTTAATTTTTTATATGCTAGTTGACTGCTTTTCAGTAAAAACATTTTTTTTACCATATCTGTCAGTCTTACTAAGTTTTATATTCTTTCTCTTGGGTGGAGTCACACCACCTAGTTACACAGAAAAAGCAGTCAGAACAAATCAAAGGCATAAATTGTCCAGATAAGTCTATGAGAGAGAGGCTGTTTCTCCCGGTGCTTCCCAGAGCCTGATGGCAGGGAGTTAGCCAGGCTTGGGCGGGATCTCCTGCTGGTGCTGTTTGAGGGAAGGGCTCCATCTCCGCCTGCCATCTGTTTAAAGCACACTGGAGCTTCCTTTAGAGCTGCTTCAATACTGCAGGCTGTGAGTGTAACTGAGGAGGGTTGGATTCATACCCATCTTGGTAGTTTTTTCTCTTCACGTTGCTTGAATCCATTCACTGTAATTTTTTTTCTGTCTCTGTCCTCTGTCCCAAAATAACTGTAATTGTTCCGTGTCTGATAATTTTTAGTCCTCTCTAATTCTGAAGAAGTGCTGTTGTGCTGTGAAATGACTTATGCAATACTGTTCACCAGAAACAAACTGGTAATCCAGCTAAGATCTTAGTATTTGTTATTGGCATCCTGTGTTTAAGTAAAATAGGCTGTTGCACATCACCTTTGTTGAGAGGTTATGTATTTGCCTATTCAGTAGGAGGGTTAATTGTAATGGTGAAAGTGAAAGGCATCAGACCAATACTGTCACTTGTCAGAAAATCCAGGGGTTTGTGATAATAATTTATTTTTAGTAGATAATTACATTTATATTCCTCTTACTGTATTTATATTTCTTTCACTCTATGTTTTTAGTAATGAATTACCTTAAGATTATGAATGCAGTTGCTCCAGCTAAAAGCATTTTTACTTCAGATGTGGCGATGTTCACCTTGCAGATCACTTGTTACTGGAAGTTTTCATATGTTATTGGAAAATTAAATACTTGCATCAGGCCTGCGAAAAACATAATTTAATAAATGGATCTATCATTTATTATGGTGATTGCAGGAAGCTGTGGCCTTTTCTGTATTTTTCTGGATAGTGTCAGATTTCAAAATAATTTGAAACAAGAAAGCAGGGATGCCTAAGCACACAATTTACCCTCTTGCAGTGCATTTGTTTTTTTCCTAGAGATTTAAAGAAACCAGGGGATTTTTTTCCTCTTTGTAGGGGGAATTCAAGGCCTTAAGACTCTAGAATCCTTTGCCGGATTTTTGGGTCTGCTGTTTCAGGAGGTTTAACAAGCTCAACAGCGTACAAGTTTCTCCAGTGAATATGTACTTTTCTTATGGTGATTTTTATGTATTGTAATAATTAAAAGAGTCAAATCAGATTGTTAAAGATCAATCTCTGCCTTTCCTCTTGAAAAAAAACAGTTATTGCTAAATATCTAGTGGGTTTGGATTTGAGGGTTTTGTTGGTTTTTGTTCTGTTTTTAAGACAACTTTGATACAAATATTAGTAGGTGGTAAAAAGAGATCTCAAGGCTATGTAAGGTAAGAAGCTTTTCCATTACAAGATTGGTTTAATGTTTATTAGTGACCAAAAGAGCAAACTAAATATTGGAAATTATTAGGAAGGGACTGGAGGTATCATTATGCCACTGTATAAATCCACAGCTTTCATATTTTGAATGACTGTGCAGTTCTTACTTGCTCTCCTATCGATAAGAAAACAAGAAAAGGTCCAGTGGAGGGCACTGTAATTAATTATAGACTTGGAAGAGTTTACATGGAAGGAATGAATAAATAAGCTTCAGTTAGGAAAAAGTAAAACTAAGTGAGAATATGATGAATGTATAAAATATGTGGTGGGGGAGAAGGTGAATGTTAATAGACAATAAACAATCAGTTCAGTGCGAAAGCTGAGGGGACTCAAGTTGGCAAGAAGCAGGTTGGAGCCGGGTAGGTAGGAATGGTTGCTCATACAGTGCCGAGCTCTGGGACTGTGTATCGTGGCATCCCATGTGTGCCCCACGTTTGCAGAGGCTCAGGAGGAAGCTAGACAGAATTCACTGGGGTCTGTGAACTCTTTTGGAAACCATATCTGGCTCAGGAAATTCTTGAGCCACCAGTGGTTAGAGTACTTGGGAAATATGTGTGGTCTGTCCTTACAGTCTTTCAGAGACATCTCTTTGGCCTCTTTGGAAACTAGACATTCTTCTGGATGCACCTTTGGTGTAGATTAATACAGTCACTCATACATTCTTATATTAAGGAAATTTTTTTAACTTACATTTTGAACATATTTTTCCTTAGAGTTTCTTAGCAATTCCAAGTATTCCTCAGTCACCAGTTCTTGAAAATGTGTTTGGTCTTTTAAAGATTATTTAAAACATTTTTAAAACATTATGTGTAAGATGAACAGTTTTCAGTCTTTGCAACATTAGTTTGGGATTTCTGTAGTTGTTTCAGTAAGTGTGAATTATATTTGAAATCTATTAAATGTTACCTGGAAGGTGAAGCATTTTTTGTTTATACCTTTCCTCACTACTGAAAACTTGTTTAATGACAGTGTATTTGATAAGAGAGGTTGCTTGAAATCGCTTTGTGGCCTGACATTTGACCTCCTATGAATAGAATTGCTAAAAACCTGAGCCTTGAAAAGGTGCTTCCCAGCAGCCAGCTATAAATAATTAGCAATAACATATAAAAAAATCCAATTTATAGCCAGAAATGGAGAGGTGGAGAAGAGGGGTTCCCTTTCATGGGAAACTTTTTGCAAGCACTCTTAACATTTCTAATAACTGTAATATCTGTGTTTCATATAAATCTCACATGTATGAAAAGTCAAGACCTAGAGCGCCGGTTTTCTGCTAATTGATGTCTGGAAGTATCCTATTTGATTAAACCTGCCAGAAAAATATCAAATCTCGTGTTGTGGAAAGGTTTGTAAAGTGAGGGGAATTACCTTACTGCAGCAGACACAGTGGTTTTCTTACTGATGCCGAGGTGTCGAGGCTAAAAGTCCTGTTAGCCAGGGACCTTTCTTTAAGGGGAACATAGCCCTTGTAATAAGATAAGGGTTTAAAGTCTTCCTGGTGCTTGAGTATGTGCTTGGGGAGAACTGTAAAAGTAATGTGTTAAAATTGGGTGCATTAAAAAATGGAGTAACAGCTTTTCTTTCAGTGGGGCCTGTTTCAGCTGGGACATGGTCTGCTTCTGAGAATAATCCTTGTTACAGCTGCAGAGGAAAGACGTCTTGACTTGTTGGTAAAAATACACGGACATTTTCTTTGCAAAATCTGCAGGAAATGGTGAGCACCTGCCTCTACATTTGTGTGCATAATTTCAGTCAGATCAATAGACTCTTTAGCGCCAACTTATTTCAGCAATTAGTTATGTGCCTGTTCGTAATTAGGCCCTTGGATGGGACGGGATCCAGCAGAAGTCATGCAAATGACTCAGGCATTGCTTCTTCCAGAAGCCAATAAAATGATGAGAAATTTGCAGATGAAGAGCTTTTAATTTTCAGACAAAGATCTTGGAAAGGTTTGGGGCACTCTTTTTCTTAAAAACTTAAAATCTGATTTTGTTAAGTGCTCTATGCCAAGGTAACTACAGGTTTTCTGAACTACTGGCCAAAGAGAATTATTATTCCTGGAAGGCTTGTATTTAATATTACCAAGAGAAAAATTAACTATGTTAGAGCAGGTAAAGTCATGGAATTAAGTACTTTCAGTACATTATTCTTAGTTTTAGTGAATTTTATGGGTTAGTAAAATAATAGTATTTGTTATATGCTTGAGTACTCATCCTTAAATGGACAGTACTATTTAACTTGAGTTATTTATAGGGGACAAAATAAGTTTACTGTATGTATGAGTACTTTCCTTTTTGGGGAAGAGCTAATGATTTTGTAATTTTTATTCTGGTGTGGTTGCCTGTTTATATAGTAACATCTATATTTACTTAGACATACTTTCGTTAACATCACAGGTTAAATTACTTGAATGCAAATCATATCCAGTCTTTTTCCTTCTCTTTACCCCTGTTTTTCTTCCTGGCTTGTATTTTTAATCCAATCCTCCTCAAGCTTTGCTTGTTCATGGCTATTTTTTGTTGGGGTTTTTTTCCCCCAGAGGCCCTGCTGCATCCTCTGGCCTCTTTCCATATTTTCTCAAATATCCATGCCACTCCTGCTTTTTTTCATCTGTCTGTCTGGTCATGTTCAGTTCCCCCCTTTCTTTTTGTCACTGACAATTTTTCCCCTTCTTGCTGGTTTGCCTTCCATACCTGTTATTTTAAAGACTTTTCTGTTATTTGCTGTTACTTTAAAGACTTTTCTGTTGAGTTTCTTTTGTAATACCTTTATTCCCTCTTTTCCTACTGTTCCATCAGCTCTTAAGCTGCATCCTAAGTCCCCCTTACTCAATGCTCATCATTTCTTCTCAAGCTCACTCTCTATTGCATGTGCTTCTGCTGCCTGTCTTCCTCTCTTCAGTGTGCTCAACCCTCCCTGGCTCTCCCTCTCCAGTCTTGTCCCGAGGGCTACCTCAGGTTGCCTTCTGAAATCCACAGTGGCAGCACACCTTGCTGCTGTCACCACCACTTCCAGAGCCCGTCAGTCCCAAAGAGGATCTCTGGCGACAAGAGGAAGTATTCATTGTTAGTCTAAAGAGTCTATTACGTGTTTAGCTTGCTGTCAAAATTTCATTAATTTCAAGGTTCACATTTTTGTCTTTAAAAACATCAGAGTTTTTAGTATGTTTTTAAACTGATAACCACTTGTGGTTTTCTGTGACAAATGCATGTAGATTAAAGCACAGGCGTTCCCATGGTTAGAACAGGAGTCAGGGATGGGAAACACAGCACATTAAATCCATCTGCCAGTGATGGTGACAGCTGTTTTCTTCAAACTGTTTTCTAGATTTTCCCACTGCTGTTCTAATAGTCAAAAGTAAAGGATTATTTACTGATCTCCACAGGCTGTTTGTCCATTTGGTAACTTGCTATAATACAGTTTCCTCTGGTAGCTGATCTGCTTTGTAGCTTTACAAATTTTGTCTTTAAGCTTTTTCTACCTGTAATATACGTATCTTGTCCTCATTTGAAATAAGCTGTTCACCAAATATTTGTAGATTAGTTAGCACGTTACCCTTTTTCTCCTGAGCCTTCTCTGTCATAGAGGGTATTCTTTTATACTTCTTTTGTTTGGAGGTTTTTATGTGTCTCTGTGTGTCTGTGTATAAAAACAGGTAAATATTCAGCTTGGATAATGGAAAGCAGGGCAGTATTTTTGCTTGGAAATGCACAAAGACATTTTTGTAAGCTTTCTCAGTTATTGGTCTGTTAGATAGAATTCCAGGCACCCTGCTGTAGGAGCAGTGGGTTGGACCAGACAATTTCCAGAGGCCCCTTCCAACCCCAGCCATTTGGTGATCCTGTGATCATCTTAGTTGACGTATTTCTATTTCATTTCTGTTTTAAACAGAAGGGCTCTTCTATAGCTCTTTGTAATTGGCTTCCAATTTAAACTAACATTTTATGCATTTTGGGTTTTTTTCTTCCCTGCTTTTTCATCAGTCACACAGCCATAATTAAATACAGTTCCAGAGTTATTCTGCTTCAAACAGTGGTTATTCTTTGGGATGGAAGTTGTCCTATCCATGAGTATAAAATTAGCATCTTGACTGTAAAATACCTCTAAATTCTTCTGATATTCTAATAGTTACACTTAACAATAAACAGTGCTCAAAAAACTAGAGAGAGTGGAAAGATACTACTACTAGTGAAATCTCACCAATCATTTATTGTCTGTCATTTCAGTCATCAGAGACAAGAAGATTTTTTTTCTTTTACCTTTTCTATGTTATTTGAAGTGAGACTTCATTGTTCATTCCTTTAGAACAAGACAGACAAAGGCAAAAAACCCCTCCAAAGATTAAGAGATAAAATGATTTCTCATGTTTTTTTTACTAGGATTGCCTAGATGGTCCCTGTGTTCTCTTTGCTTTTTGAGCAGTCTGTCTGGAATCAGTGGGAACTTGGAGTTCAGGGATGTGAACTGCAGGCTCACATTGCTAGTGCAATCGAAAACAATGAAAATGGGTTGAACAGATGAAAGAACAAAATCCCTTTCTGTCTCTGCCTGTGCATCCATGGCCATCTGCTCCATTAAGGACCAGTCATCAAATCTTTGGGATTTAATAAAGCACTGACAGTTTTCACCTGGAATTTTAGCTGTTCATTTTGGGGGAGCAACCTGTCTTCAGTTTTACTGTAATTACTAAATCAGTTATTTTTTGCTATTGTAAGTTCTTATTGTTTAGGTATTTTTAAATGCTACCAGTCATTTTTTTGCAGTGCTGGATTAAGATATTTTTTTATCCTGCTATTTGTTCTAATCATCATTAGTCATTTTTCCATTTGTGACGTATTTCTTCTAAATCGAAACCGTTGAAAAAGTGCTGAGAGCAAGTGCCAGCATCTTTACATTAGATAGACATCTATAAATGTAAGATATCCAACATTTTTCTATTCCATAGCATAAGATGGCCACTAAAAGAGGACACAGTTGAAACCTCAGATGAAGCTGAGTTGATTCATAACATTATAGAGCTTATTTCCCGCTCCTCCTATAATACTTGGTACAAACTCAAAGCAGGATACAGAGCAAGGTGGATCACCNATTTGTCATAAAAATGCTTTCCCTTTTTTTTTGTAACTTAAAACACATTACCCTTCTGGAATCTACAGTTGGAAAACTAAGTCTACAGGTCTTGAAACTAATTTAGCTAGAAAACTTCGCTCTTGCATCAAAGTCTTATACTATATAAGGTTTCTA
>VYZQ01008568.1:45119-69041 GCA_013400655.1 Mystacornis crossleyi
AAAAAAAATAGTGTTTGCTCTATAAATTCTTCATAAGGTCCCTAGATACTGTGGTACTGACTACATTATAAATGCATAAGAGATCCATTAAGAGAGATGGGGAGGGGGGGAAAACTGGCAAATTAGGTTTTTGTAGCTGAAAGCCCTTAAGATTTCCTCTGCCTTGCAAAAGAGGAGAAAGATTTTTATCCTTGGACAAAGGTTACGAAGGGAANCTCTCAGGTGAGTCTCCAGATGCTCCTCTGGATGAGGAAACATGGTACCTTCCAGCCTGAATTTGAGCCAGGTTCTAATACCAAAAACTGCTCAGTGAACTAAATTGTTTAAAGATCGATGTTGTGGTAAGAGATCTGATGAATGGAGACGAAATAACAGTGCTGGCATATGTGGACAAGGTACGTGAACTGGAGAAGGACAGAAAGCAGGGCTGGAAAGAGAGCCCTAAAAAGGAACCGCGTCCTGCTGGTCTTGCATCCAGACATACCACAAGACAGCTTGATTTAGGGCAGGAAGTGAAATATTTTGTAATTCCTGCTTGTTTGGCATAGGTCTGTAAAAAGAGCTAAAGGGGTATAAAAGAAAGATAAGTATCAGGAAGAATTCAAATGATGTACCTGCAGCCTACCTCAGCTACAAATACGAAAGGGTGCAAAGGGCCAGGCCCACTTGGGAACTTGCCCTTATCTGAACAAGCCAGAACAGACTCGTACCACCCACAGACAAGAGGAAGAAAGTTTTTGGACCAGCCTGTTCTCAAGGCACAAAAATGTGTACATAAACATCAGGATTAGCTGTGGGAGACTTGTAATAGATGTAGAGAGTGTTCAGGCACCTTCTCTTTGGGTTGGGGCAAGCAATTTGTCCTACTGGGTTATGCCAGACTTAAGCTTAGTAAATGTGAGACTCCTGAACATCTGCTCCAAAACGTCTATTGGATATTATAAAACTGTGTCATTTAGAGACAATTTCTGTGAAGGGGGAAAAGAATACCAGAACCCAACCATCTGAAAAACTAGTACTTTTCGGCTGTGCATCAAGTGTCCTGTGGCTCTTTTGAGGAAACAGAAGAAATTGATGGCAGCTGGGAAGTTGCTACTCACAGTTGCACAGTGAACTGTTGCCAAAGAAGAGTAAACAGCTCTCACTTGTGCACATCCTGGAGAGGTTTTGTTGGTCATTGCATGATGCTAGATATCAAGTTGCGGCTGGAGTATTGCTACTGTAGTTCATTTTCCAATTTTTTTACTGAGCTATTCACTAAATAACTGTAATAGTTAAATTATGAGTCCTGCGAGAGAGTGGTGCAGAAGCTTGTATCGATTTGAGAGATCTGAGACAGATTCATGGGAGAAAGCTGCACCCTGGGCTCTGAGACACAAAGCTGGTAACCTAAGATCAGGGTTGTTTGAACCATTCTTAACGCTCATCCAGTTTCAGCAGCTCTGAGAAACATGGTACTGGACTGGATGGCGCTCTGACCAGATCCAATGCAGCTGCTCTCATTTGACATCCTCCTTCCCCCAGAAAGCCTGCTGCCCTCCTGTCTACCCAGTGACCAAAGTGGGAAACAGCCCCCAAGACCAACACACTGCTTGGTGGTTGCCAAATGGTGTCTATGATGTGTCACCTCACGGCTAGGGTGCACTAGCAGGTATCTATTTGGGGATCCCAGGATCTTTAAGATCCATCAGTAAAATATTTTCATCTCTAGGTCCATGTTAGATTGTAGGAGAGTCACCATGTGACCCCAAATACCCTAAATTTGTCTGCGTGCTGGTTTGATCTTAATGTCAAAACTAAAGTAAATACCCAAAACCAGCACTTTGAGAAGAGAACTCATTCCCTTTTCACTGTCTCTTGTCTTACAGTTTGTCACTGCTCTTTGTATTTCCAGAAAAGCTAGGATGGTTTTAGTTGGGTTGGTTAGAGTTTTGATGTCTTCAGAATTTATGAGGCACTCAGTTTTAGACCACAAAAAGAAAATAAGTCAAAACCAGTCACAAAGCTGTCAGTTCACAGCTCATTCCAGTTCATCCATTTTTCACTTCTCATTTATTTATATGGTGGTATTTCCCACAGCAGAAATCCCCAGTCTGAGTGCATGGCTTAGATACAGCTCCTATTCAAGCTATCACAGATTTACCCCAAACCCCACTCAGACAAAACTGTAATGAGAATGGCACCAGCAGAGTAACCCCTGAGTTTACAGGCAGCTGAGTGAGGCATCCCAGTGCTCTCATGGGAGCCTCCTGTATCTGTAAAGCTGTGGACACCCATGTCAGTGCTTCTGCCTACAGGTTGTACAGCCCAAGAAACACTCGTTTGTTTATTGACAAGTCAAAAGGAGTCATAACCTCAAAATCTCCTGATTTGGTGGGATACATAGTAGGACCCAGCTAGCACTTTTCCACCAAAGGTTATTCTGCCACCTAAACAAATTCAACTCTGCTTTCAGCCCTCCGTTTGGGTTTCCTTGTACAGCAACATCCTGCTGCTTCACCTGAGCTGTGTACAGCCTCATATGCACTGCACAGAAAGGCTGCACCATCAGGCGTGTGCAGGGCTAGAGAAGAGCTGCCCTCTGGAGAAACACTGCTGGCCATTTCCCACCCCCCGCCTCCAGGAGAAGGGAGGACCTGCCCCAGAGCCTCCACCTACTATCAGCTCATGGTGTGAAGGTGCAGTGCTGCCCACACCCAGGATTTCAAGAAGGCAAGGTGTACAAGCAGGTCCCTGGGGCCACCAGCAAGGCAGGACAAGGTTGATGAACTCTGAATAGCACCAGCAGACAAAGCCCAGCCATGGATGAGTGAGCAGCTTGTGACTAGGAACTGGGAAGCAGTTAGTTCTGGAGATAAACGTTCAAGTTGATTTCTGGAGTCCTATTTGTCCATTAAAATGCTATTTTGAAACCATACTGAGGGAAAGAGAAGATGAGGGCAGCAAGTAGCCCGGCTGGCACTACTGGGAGTAAGGCTGTTGGTTGGCAATAAGGTCAGTTTGCAATGAACAGGGGCAAGCTTCAGATCATTGAGGTGATTTCAGTGCTTATGACTCATCTGAACTCCATGGGAGAAGGGAGGGGTGGGGGAGAATGTGTTTTTAAGTTTGGGGTTTATTTCTCATTGTCCTGCTCTGATTTGAATGGCAATAATTTTTTCTGAGTCTATTTTGCCCATGAGAGTAGAGTTAGTGGTCTCTCCCTGTCCTTAATCCCAACCCTTGAGACTTTTGTTCTATTTTCTCTCCCCTGTCCAGCCAAGGAAGGGAGTGATAGATTGGCTTTTGGTGGGCACTTGGCCTCCAGCCAGAGTCAGCTGGACACAATTTCCTTACAAAGCTTAAGCTTGTGGGTATGATTAGACGAGACCTCCGAACATGAGCTGTATACAAGAGCTGGTAAGAGGGGAAAGAGACTTTCCTGTTTAACTCAGTGACAGGTTCCAGTACTCACTGAGGACATTGGAAACTGGCCTTGATTGCCAACACTCCAAATAAATTGAACAGTGTTTTAAGATAGTTGGGATTAGGTTTCTCCACTCAGGAGAGTGTGATGCTCCTGAGTACGGCACATCACCTTCCTGTGAGCCAGCCCACCACACTGCGTGAAGTTAAACACTTCTGCGCTGAGGACTGGAAAAGATGCTCCACCAGAGACTACTGTAACAGCAGGTGGGAGGGGCTGTTCTCGCTGAGCAGCCTCAGGAAGTGAACTGTGACCACCCACACCATGGGGGATGAACTGTAAATACCAAGTTTTGGGTAAATAAGAAAATTCCTGTCTCCTTGCCAAACAGCTGTTGAGTTAGTAGGGGAAGGGGGTGTAAGATTCCAGAAGCAGCTTGTCCTTTTGTACAACAAAATCCCATCCTGTACAGCCTCATGGTGTTCTCAGGAAAACTAGCAGTGAGTATTTACGTACCACCCTTCATCTCAGGAAACCATGCATGAATGCAAGCACAGGAAGCTGCATTTTAAATGTCAAAATAGGATTTAAAATCTTCACATCAGCTATGCTTTTCCAAACTAGGAAAATACCAACAAGAATAATACAATGCAAGAAGAAATTAGATTACATTTTTCTCTGTTCCCTTCATAAACCACACTCTCCTGATGTCCAGCACTAATATATTAAAATGTTTTTCACCAGTGGCCTTTTGCACACCAGGAAGAGCTCATAATTTTACTTTGAATTTGCATTTGCATATTCAGTTAGTCAAATCCATTTCCTCTCATGATTAAGCATGCTGTATAATTGATATTCTTCTTCCCTGTAGTGTGACACAGCATGTGACTAAAAACTTGCTTTCACGGTATCTACCCATGAATGCTTAAAGCAAGACACATGCAGAAAAACACGTTGCATTCCCATATGCTCAGGCTGGAGGAAAATAGCTGTTGTGCTTCCTATCTTAGCTCTCTTCAGAGGACTGGGTGGTGTCTTTGATCTGAGAGAGAAATATATGCCAGGAAATACCAAGAAAGTTCTCTCCACTTGTAATTTTGTGAGTTTGAGGGATTTTGAGGGAAATGAACTGATCAGACTGAGAATGTATCCATTTCTTATAAGGACAGCAACCCACAGACTGTTTTACGCTTCTTTTTCATGTTTTTTTTTTTGGGGGGGTGGTTTTTAAATATTGAATTTGCTTTAGGAAATGAGCCAAACTTATACTTAGAGAGTTGCTCCCAAAATGCACAACCACCCCCATGGGTTTTTGCCCCATACAGAATATGGGAAACAAGAACAGAGCCCTCTGCTTCATCAAACATTTAAAGAGGCATCACATGCCCAGCTACCTTCTCCCTGTATTTAAAACTTTCTTCCACCCTAACCCGGACTTTTCAAACTTTTGCTAATTGAAAAGTAAGCCCCTGGCAAGTATAAAATTTTAATATTGACCCACCTGGGACATCCAGTGAAGAAGAAAAGTTTTTAAAGGAATTGAATCTGAGGAAAAGATAATTGCTGACGCAAACCCTGGAGTAACTGAAAACCTTTGCAAACCAGGACCCAGGTGCTGACCACAGGCTTAGAAGCAACACACACTGCAGTGCTGGGGCAGCGTGCAATGCATCCTTCACAGGCCTATGCCTACCAGCCCTCAGTGTCAGCTGTACATGTTTCTCCACTTCAAGCCTTAATTTCTTATTCAGATCAATGTTTCTAATTCTAAAATGATTCACAATACCAGGCAATGTCATTATATTACAAGACAACTTAATTTACAAGTTCATTCCATGCCAAGAGCAAGGCAGCAGAATCCCTAATTTTAAATAAAATCTATTTTATGCCAAATATCCTTGCCAAAGCACTCTAATGAGCTGGCACCAAATGGCTTCATGGGAATGTCCTACTGTCAGCAGTGTTTTGTGTTTTCCAGGCATTACTGGCACCGTATGCCAACTCTTCTTTTTCCTGCATGTGGTTGTCAGTTTGTTCTACCCTTCTCCAAGTAGTAAGCACGGGAATTTCTGCTCTCAGCCACTACACACACAAAAAGCAGGTCACTTCAGTATCTTGTACTTCAGCCTTGTCATGTCTGGAAATATTAAACACTACTATTAAATATTTATGTATTGAAGCAGTTCTGTGGCTGATCGAGAAACCAGTCAGTGTTGGAGTCTGCATCACAAATGCCAACATAACACCTCTTATTCATACACAGACAATTGCTTCACGTGCTTACATGAATTATCCTGAAGACTTTGCTCAGCCCAGATGCTCTTTGCCCATGAAAAAGCTGAAGGTGGCCACTTATTGGACAAGTAGGAGTTGAGAATAGGAGAATACTTTAGGGCCTCTCTTGACAAGTAAGTATTTTCCTCTGAGGAACCAAAAAATTAAACCAAAACACTGCTTTCTCTCTATTAAATTAGCCATAATGAGACAAATTCTAAGCTGGTTTCTTACAAACTGCCACGAGAAGAAACTTTCCCTAAGAAGTTACAGAATAAACTCCAGAAAGAATCCCAATGTCTCTCCCAGTTGCCCAGCAAATACAACACATCCCCACAGAAGCAAAATGTACTGTCCCAGTGTTTTAACATTACAGGTATTGTTACTCATGAGAAATTGCACACGTTAATTGATGGTTTGTGCTTTATTGCCATTCACAGGCATTGACAGCTGAGTATAGCAAAACATTAAAAAAAAGAGAAACAAGGAACAAAATAATTTCTTTGGATGAAGGGAGGATGCGTTTCCTCACACCTGCCCCAACTGAAGGACCTCCTAATGGGACAGATCATGTCTCTAGAGATACAATAAAAGCCAGCAAAGCTGGGGAAGCAGCACACCAGTACCAGGCTCCTAAGCTCTGCAGAAGCCAGTCACTCACACCACCCAGAAACCTGCTACCTCTGCTCATCAGCCAGCACTTGGGCCTGAGCAGCTTACTTGCTGGCTGGGGGTGGGACTGGGCTCTGCTGATGAAAGAAAATTCAGCTGGTGCAGGTAGGGCATGATACGATTTCAGAAGGGTGGAAGCAATTAAAGAACCTTATTTACGCCTCCTTGCTGTTACACTGTGTCTGTGTTTTAGTGGAGTCCCTTACTCCAAAGGATTGTTCAGTGCAGAGAAACGTTTGTCAGCATTTATGCCCTGTGCCGTAAAGCACCAACTTCTCCCCTCAGCTACCCTAACTGCCATAAAGGATGACCTTCCCTCTGGAGACCCACCTTATCCTCCACTTCCCTGAACAACGAAGCCTTGTCCTGCATGGCTGGCTAATGTCTAATTAGCTGCAAGGTAAGGATGAAGCATGAATTTAGAAAACCATAAGGCAAGTTGCAAGGCTGGAGATTTCCATTTAACAGACTTCAGAGTTAAAAGTATATACTTGAAGGCACAGAGGTAGAAATTGTGAGCAACTAGAAAGTTTCTCTCTCCAGTAGAACTTTATGCTGTCTCTGATCAAGACTGTCAGACCCCTGCTATGATGGAAAGGGGTTATTTTTAATAATTAATAATTTAAAATAAATTCCAGTGAGGCTGCAGCAGTGCTGTCTTCATGCTTTATGTAATTCTGAATGGCCAGCCTATGTACAGCTGGTGAGAATTTAAGATCTATTTTGTGAACCTACTTTGTAACACTGCTTGTCTTCCTTTAACAAAACATGAGAAAAATGAAGGAAGATGTCTATTTTCTTGCAGATTGGAAGAGAGTTTATATTCCTGTGATTTATTAAGCTTGTGGCTTTGATGGGATTTTTTATGCTGTGTTTAATATTGTATGCACATTGCTATTAAATGTCATGAATATTGCTATGAAACTTAATGAATATTGTAAAATATGGGGTCTGAACTCTTCATGAAATGCAACATACAATTTTATGTTAAGTGGTCATGTGTTGTCTTGGAATATGCCCAACTTAGAACATATTTCACTGAGATCTTAATTATTTTTTTAATACACTAGCATCTATATTTTATGGAAACAGCAGGGAGTCATTTTAAAATACTTCCGATATTTCATGAAAATTGCTGAATATGAGAGCAGAACTTCTTTGGCTCAAAGTTATGTTTTTATAGAACTTTTTTCAATTATACAGATGAAAAATACTTCTTCATTTAAGAAAATGAAGCAGTGATACCCACTCATCTTGTTTTTCCAAGTGGTTTTTTTTTTTTTTATGGTGAGATTTTCTTTGGTTGTAACCCCTCGTCTTTCTCTTTCCCACCTTGCGGGATCCTGAAAACAGCCTTGAAAACACTTGCTGTCAGAACCCTAAAGTCATAGAGTGGTTTGGGTTGGAGGGGACCTTAAAGATCATCCAGTTCCAAGCCCTCTACTGTGGACAGTGATGCCTCTCACCAGACCAGCTTGCTCAATTATCCATCTAGCCTGGCCTTGAACACTGCCAGGGATGAAGCATCCACAATTACTCGGGACAACATGTTCCAGTGCCTCAGCACCCTCACAGTAAAGAGTTTCTTTTATATATTTCTTACCTAAATTTCCCCTCTTTCAGTGGGAACCCATTATCCCTTGTCCTGTCACTGCAGTTCCTGATGAAGAGTCCTTCTTGGGCATCCCTGTAGGTCCCCTTTAGGTATTGGAAGGATGCTATGAGGTGTCCATGCAACCTTCTCTTCTCCAGGCTGAACAGCCCCAACTTTCTCAGCCTGTCTCCATAGGAGAGTTCCTCTAGCCTCCTTATCAACTTTGTGGCCCACCTCTGGATTCCAACTACTACATATTGTTCAAGCACTTCCTCCTTTGATTCTTCTTTCCTTATGTTCAGATTTGCAAAGGAGGAAATTGTGCTTGGCAGCACAAATGGCTCATGTTGCATTACTGTGAAAAGCAGGCAGACTAACATGAACTTCTTATTTGGATGACTTAAAAGATGCAGTGTCCCACACGCTTCAGTTAAGAAAAGTTCGCACCTTCCCTAGACTGGAGACAAAATTTGTTTCCCCACTTCGTTTTCCACAAGTATGCCACCATATGGTCAGGAGTCCTCTCTGTGTGCTCCCATGGCATATGGCCAGTGGGGGCAGGTGGGTGATTTCTTGTTGTGGACCACTGATCAAGAAGAGCTGACAGTCAGCAGAAACAGTTCCCATCACTGCAGCGGGAAAAGGAAGAAGAGGTTTCAGAGGATGTTGGCAGGGAAATGCTTGGGAAGGCCATGGAAGAAATGTCATGCTTTGAATGCCTGCAGGAAGTAAGCTAACAGTTGTTCTGTGGTTCCCACTTGCAGACTGTACCCGGTGTTAAAAAGCACAGATGTGCTTGTTCAAGAAGGCAAACGGAAACTCAGTGAGACACACGCAGATTGATTCCCTCACAAAATGCTGCTGGCATGAAAGGGTATATCTTGATGCAGGGGAGCAGATGAGAAGGAAATGCTGCCTGGCAGTGTTACAGCTGTACCTTCAGTGTATCCTGCAGATACGTACAAAGTTCATTCACCAGCTATAACAACCCCTGTAGGATTCCCCTGTAGAATTGCCTTGTTAGGCAATTAAATGCTCTATCACTGTGATATAATTCTGAGTCATCTGTCATAAGTGTCATCTCAACAACCTAATGAAAAAAATGAATCAAACTGCTTTAAATGAGGCTTTGCTTCTAGACTGATCCATAAAATTGCTTCACTGTAAGGTTTTATAACCCTAAGTCTAGTAAGCATACTAAAACCACTCTCAGGGTAGATAGGTTGGTTGCTGATGCCAGAGAGATGATCTTGGACCTCTCTCTTGTCAGCCCTGTGCACAAGAAGCTCTCCTCAGCTCTGAGGGTCTGGCTTTGTCAGCAGCCGAGAGAGGCTCACTGTGGGCTGCTCTCTGATGAAATGCCACCCAGTTTGTCGAAACAAATGTCAATAAAACTACTGCTGTGCATCTGGAGTTTGTCCGGCTTCCTATGGAGATGACACTTAATAACTGTGTATGCACAAAAGCATGTTCTCAGTAATCAATATAAAAATTGTATCATGTCAAGTTAGAGATGTTAGAGGTATTAGGTTCCTATAGGTTTCACAGAAGTATGCAGAGGTGATAGATGGAGGGGGACCTTCCGTAAGCACCCCTCTTGAATGAAAGGCTGAACCCACTTTGGGTGCTGGTTACCACATAGAGGAGTAAATACATCCTGAATGTCATATTGCCACAGTGTAAAACATGGCTAGTGCCATCAAAACATCAGAGGGTCCAGCAAGGAGATTCAAATCTACAGGTAGCTAATTTCTTTTGGGTTTTGCTACTCATGAAACCTGCTGTTTGTTCTTTGGGTAGTTTACAATTTTCTTTTACCTCGCTGGTTAATACAATGGGCTAACCCGGATGCCTCCTGGTTCAGGTACTCCTTCAGGGAATACTTCACAAGTCCATTTGGAACCTTGCCCTCTTCCCCCGAGTCACAGAAGTCTGCCCCTTGCTGGCTGACACAGCACTGGAGTACCACTGTCATATTTGCTGCTGCTGAAGCCAGCGTTGTGCAGGTAAAAATGCCCACAGTTTTCTCCACAGCTGGAGAAGGTCTGAAGGCAAAAGGACTGCTCAGTCCTGTTGTGAAACACAACAGAAGGGCTGCCATGCATTAAAGCTGATCTTTGCTGTACTACATCAATCAGCAGTGAACTGAAAGTACCTTCAAAACAAACCAAAGAACAAACACTGTCTTGGCAGTCAGTACACTCTAATTGGTTTGCATTGTTAGTTCACTGCAGCTTCTTTCATGAGCAGTAGCTGAGCTTAATGTGAAATAAATACCCTTGTGAAGACAGATCTTTAGTTTTGGGTTTGTCATCTCATCCAAAATTTTGCAGTGTCACAAGAAAATAGCTATTTTTAAACATTTATTCTCTATATCACTTTCTTGAACTGTTTTGTAAAGTAAGCTTTAAGACAGATTTGTGTGGCAGCTAATGGTATCCAGTGGAATGACTTAGCCAAAACAAAACAGGTACCCTCAGATGGGGTTTTTTACAGAGTGGGTTATGCAGTATCACTGGCCCAGCTCAGGAGAGCCCAGAACAGACCCCACAACCCAGCAGCAGCCCCTGCCCTCCACCCCCAGCTGGCTGCTTCTGTGCTGAGCACCTGCAAAGGAAGCAGGAAGCTGGAGCCTGACAGAATTATTCTTTACCGATTAAAAAAAAAGTGGCTGGCAAGAGTTGAAGGTTGCTTTGTGGTGTCTAATTCCCTCCTCAACTTGCTCAAGGCGGAGTCTGGGACATGGAGACCAAGGTGATCCAAGGGTAAGTGGTTCTCCTACTCTTTAAGGTAAGAGGCCTAATGTCTGGTCTCACAGAAGGACACTAAGTTCTCAGGCTCATGATAGATGGGTTCTTCCAAGATCCTGGTGCACAGTAAGACACAACAGACCTCTGTCCTCTGCAAATCCAGTTCCTGCGATTTCTCCAGTCTTACACACCTGGTCATTCTCCCCACAGTTGTCCCAACACTTCATCTTTTCCCATAATTTGTCTTTCTCTTCATTGCACCCCCAAGTTTTCTCTTCCCCAGCTTTTCATCCTGTAGTCTCTGCTCGTGGCAAACAAACACATATAATTTCTTTGTGAACTATCTGACTTGTAACTCATGTAAAGCAGATCATTTCATAAGGTATTTCCTTTAAGTAAAAAGAAGTGAAAGACAGTTTCCTCCAACAGTCCTTTCTAAATTCAGCGCTTTGAATTATTTCTGTCAATGACGAGAATGAATGTTACATAAACCGGATGGTGTCACGTTTCAGTGGCCACTGTTGCAGTATGTTGCCACCAGCGTCATTGTCAAATGGATACTTCACAAGGCCACACCTTATTGACCCAAGAGACCTCCTCCAGTCTCTTTAAAGACAGAATTAAGCTCCCCGTGCAGGTCCCTCAGAAGTGCACAAGGTGCTTTTCTCTGGCTAGGATAAGTGTTAAGTAACTAAGAATATTTGAGATATAAATAAATTAATGATTTGAAGGTCACATCTTCACAAAAGATGTAACTTTCACTTGCTAGCACTTAAAAAGTCCTGTTTTATGAAATGGAAAATGAATCTGAGGACTGCTGCCTGAATTTAAGTCACAAGTGTTATTCCACAAATGTCAGTATATTTCAAGGTAGTCTTGAGTACGTGTGTGTAATTTACACTTCCAAAAGAACCACTCTTTGCATCTGAAGGGCATATCAGCTTCATTCTAGCAGTCAGCACTGCAATGTGATCCGCAGATGAAGCTGAAGACTGTAATTCGTGAATGCACAGATTACCTAGGAATTATGGTGACTTAACCTCTTGGAAAGTTAAGGTGCCCTGCTTCAGGTGTACCTCTGCAACAGCTGCTAAAATGTCAAATATTTACAGAGATTACCCATGAAACGCAGTCATTCAGTTGCTGGAACAGGCACATCTGACCACAATAAAAATAGAAGAAGCGGAGCAGAAAACAAAAGCATGACAAGTCCTCTGCATTACAGCATCAAACTGACCAAAAAGATACATGTATTTCAAAGAGGTTTTCTTGTGCCTACAGGATCTCTGAAAACTATGTCACATGTTTTAGTGGCCAAATTTGAGAATTTAAATACCATCAGTTTAATTAAATTAGACATGAAATTTTATCTTCTGATTCTAAAAAAAACCTAGCACAGACCTACTGTCTTAAAATCACTTTTCTCCGGCTGCATTTTCTGAGTGCAGACTGACTTGGAATTCTGTCCAAAATTGCTGCAATGTAGATTAAAATTTCCCATCTGTATTTCTGAGAACCCATCTGGGACAGGTGAGGATGAGTACAAGGTTGTGTGTGCATCCTCAGGACATATCCAGGTAGAATGTTTAAGCATTAACCAACACATGCAGAAAGGCAGCTGGACTTAACTTCACACTGTGATATCCAAGACCATTACTAGATTTAGGCCTTTCTCCTCCTGATCTCACCAAATGAAGCTATAGGAAGCACAAAAAAGAAAAATATGCTTCATGTCTATCATTTCATTTCATTGATTGAAATGAAAATTAGTCTCCTGGTTTGGTTTTCTCCATTAAGTACTAAATAGAGTTGTTATATGTGCTGCAAAATTCAGACATGATGTTTTCATGTATTAAAGCAACAAACCCTCCATGTTATGAACTTTCTGTTACTCATGCAATCCTAAAATCATCCGTTTTTCTTTCTGAAGTTGTTTTTTAAAATCAGAACTGGCATATGTCAGTACAGGAAATTAGAAAACAAATTTTATCCTTATGAGACAATCAGTACAGAAAAAGATATGCAGGGAGTTAGGTTAGAAAATTGCTTCACCGTATGTTGTCCACAGAGATATAAAAGGAAAATTAAAGAGCTGAAGGAGTGAAAATAAGTGCCAGAGCTGGACTTTAAACCTTCAGATGAGAGGTTTAAAGGATATGTTTTCTCAAGGAGAACCAGCTTGATTGTCAAGAGTCCAGACCTAGATAAAATCTCCCAAAACAACTCAAAAGGAAACCACGTGTGTAAATTTTACTGTTTTGCATAGCTGTGGATGTTCTTTCTGTCTTAGGTAAGAATTAAAAATAACTGTTGAGAAATCTCTTTGTAAAACCCTCTTTTTAACTGCTCTTGCCTAACAGGCTTCAATAGTTCCACAGCAGTTGCCCAGGTACCTCACTATCCAAGAGCAAACACTGTAAAACCTAAGTGAAAGTGGAGAAACTCCCCATGGAAGGCTCATAATCCTCCAGAACCACAAGGAGTTCCTGGGTTTGTTGGCTAGGTCTGGGTAAGGCATGCCTGCATTGTCTGGGCAGCCGAGGCTTGTGGCAGGCCTGAACAGGTACAATTCCATATTATCTGCACCAGAAGCCATTGATCCAGTGAACCAGGGCAGCAAAGCTGTCAGGAGAGGGGACAGAGCGAGGCCGTGTCCTCACCACTGTGACCAACACCTGCAGAGGGAGGGCAGCGTCTCCCTCTGGAGCAACTGGCGTGGCTGGGAAGGGTCGGTGATGTGCTCTTATGCAACTGCTCCAAGCCACAGCTCTGGCCAAATGCTTCTTCCTACTTCTACTGCTATTTACATATTTCCAGGCTGAAGGCTGGCATGCAGACACTAGTTGGCCTGAGAGATGCCTGTGCTTTGTCTTCATTAAAAATGAGCTCAGGTTCCCCTCAAGAACTCTGAAAACTTCATAGCCTAATAGATATGTCAAATTTAGGCTCTGAACCAAACTCTGCAATTTTGGGTTTTCTGGGCACTACACATATCAAGCAATGTTGAGAATCAGCCCATATATTCAGTGTCTTTTCTACAGATAAATATATTTTTTAAAAATTTCCCTAACCCTGGGCATTAATATGTCATACGGTTAAAAGGAACTTCAATGCAAACTAAAAACATCATTTAAGAATGCTTTTAAAATACAATAGTTAGATTAAAGCCAGAAACTTAAAAATAATAATAAGATTAAGTCCTTATACTATAAATTTTACTGCTGCTTTAAAAGAAGCTAAATACCTGAAATGATTTGAGGTGATACAATAGGTCTGCTAATTTTTTATAAGTATTCCCAAAAACATGAAAAAATAACCATGCCAAAATGCAACTTAACCTTTGTTTCTTTTTCTTTTCATTTACTACAGGTTTGACACATAAACAAAACTGGTTTCTAGTCAGTGACAAAAAGATTGTAGGAGCTTTATAATGTCGAGGTGAGAGCCATGTAAGCATAGCTTCAAAAACTATTCCATCTGGAGCAGACAGTAAGAGAGCTCTCCAAAGCAAGAGCAGGGGGTGTACAGATGGTGATCACTGAGTAGCCGCAGTAGTTATCTGAGGTGCTTACATGGAGAAAATTAAAATAAAATACTCTGATGTTACAATAATGTCTCTATTTAGCAAACTTAAATAGCCACTAAGCTTGTGATAGATTGACAAGAAAAACATTAAGGCAACTTTATTGATATAGCCTTTGTAAATCTGTTTTCTTTACATTATTTGTTCTCTGAATGAACAGAGGATCCCAGATTTTGCTGCACTATGGTCATAACTATGCCAGTTAAAAACAAAGTATGTGCAACTAGGCTTGGATTAAAATAAGCGACTGAGATGATTTTCTTGATTAGTATCATCATAGATGGACATCTATGTCACGGGAAGTGTTAAATGCAGTTAAATATTCTGGAGTTTTTGTTAAAAGTC
Organism: Mystacornis crossleyi; assembly: GCA_013400655.1. Taxonomy (NCBI): domain Eukaryota; kingdom Metazoa; phylum Chordata; class Aves; order Passeriformes; family Timaliidae; genus Mystacornis; species Mystacornis crossleyi. The sequence continues at coordinate 59,744 of VYZQ01008568.1, forward strand.
TTCCATTTTCTACCAATTTCTAAAAAGGGAAATTTGCAAACATTCTAATTTTCTTTATTAGCAGAAATTCTAAATACTGTAACAGTGCCACACATAGAACTGAAATAAAAGGAGAAAATTATAATGTTTTAATGCTTTGAATATAATGAGTATAATGCTTTTGAGACCAGTTTTTCAAGACTGCTCAGCTTCCCCAAGTTGTGTATGAATAAACAGGATTCAGTGCCTCCTGAGGAAGATAGGTCCCACAACATACAGTCTGGGAATACTGTAAAGCACTAGCACCTCCCAGAGGATGCTGACTGCTACGGGTTCTGTAGCACCTAAGCAAACAGTTTGTTCTCCCAGGTAGTAATCGCGTTTTAGGGGTGCAAATGTTGGTATGGTGTGGGTGAAGATGTGACATATCTTGCAAATACTGCCCTGGAAAACCTCAGATGAAGGCCTCACACAAGATACGGTGACACTGCCTTCAATCACAACCAGGGAATAATTTTCTGGTGAAACAGAGATCTTCCCACTCCAGGAACAAGGTGTAAGAGCTTCAGAAAACCCACAGCATTCAGCTCATGTTAAATCAGGAGTATAAAAGCAGACAGCTTCAATTTCCAAATGGAAAATGTTTTAAAACTATTCAGAACTCAGAAATTTCAGAGGAACTTTTGATTTTCCACCTTACTTGAGTTACAAGTCATACCATTACTTTTGCAAGAGTATGAATATGTCAGAAGCTAAATCCTCAGATCTTTAAGGAATTAGTTTAATTAAATTGCATTTGAAACTGGTGTGTGAGTAAGCATAAAATAATCCCAGTCCACAACTAAAACTGATACATATTACTGCAGGAGACTTGTTTTGTTTTCCTGGTAATGACTAGACTCAGAACAGTAAAGTGCAATTATTTATAGTCCTATAGTTCCACAATATTAAAAAATCTTAAAATCTACACCAGATTATCCATGCCAATAATTTAGGAATTGTTTCTTTTAAAATGCTATGTGATCATCCTACTTTAGCTGACTGCTGTCACTATACCGCACACGTCAACATATTCTTCCCTTTCCTTGTTAACCAAATGGATCTAAATGAAAACATAGGCTTGATGAGGTTAATGGAGAACTTATTACCTAACCCTGAACTGCAGGAAGCATATTCCATGGTGAGATAACAAAGACTTCCTGTTAGAGGATGATACTTATAAGAGTAAATCTACTGAGTAGATTTAAGCAAGTGCTCTAATCGCTTTGAAAGCCAGCAAACCCCAAACGATCCAAAAGAGTTCAAAGGAATTTGTTCCTTCTTTAGCATCAGAGAAACAAATTTCTCACAATTCAAACAAAACATGGCAACATTCCTATTCCTATAGCCACTGATTTAAATAGAAATAACACAGGAAATCTGAACTGAAAGGTGTAATATGCTGAAAGAATATGACTTCACAAGAGCTTTCTCAAACTTGAAGTTAGGTTGAAGAATAAAAACGTTGAATGCTGGCTAATCAAATCACATGCTTGAGCTAAACTGAAAAACAATATAAGCTTATAAATAGCCCCAAAGATCATACATGTATGCAATTGCAGAATTTAGGTATCTCCACTATGTTTCTTCAGAGCCAAGGCCCAAAATTTAAATTCTAAAACACTCATTCAGCTGTTGCCTATGTCAGGAAGCATTAAACTCCTGTTTCATAGAAGAATGTAGGTGTGTAAAGTGGAATTTAAATTAAACACATGTACTTAAATCCAGCAGAGCCAGTCAAAACAACAGACTCCCACATCGAGAGGGAATCGATGGAGCTTTAGAATTGATGCAACACAATCTCATCTGCATTTCAGACATGCACGCTGCAGCTTCAGAGCCGTTGCACTGAACAACATAGTTGCTTCACTGTAATTTTTCTGTGGAAAGAGAGAAAAAACCCACAGAGATCCCAGCATTTTGAGCTAACCAAATCTCAGGCATTATTTTTTGTCATGTAGTTGTTGCATATGCTGTTTGGGTAAGCAGGTATGGACTAATCTTCTTTATGCCTCCTCCACTGATGATTACATCTTGTCACTATTCCTATGCTGAGAAATGCAGTTCTCGCCTGCAAAACCAAATGGAGCCTTAGAAAAAAAACATCTCTTCTTCCTAATCACTTTCTCCTTTTGCAATCTGCACATTTTTGAAAAGCAGTCTTAGTCAACATCCATGCTCATAGTGTAGGGGCCTCTGGAGAAGCCACATACACTACAGTAACCCCGAAGTGTCATGACTGATGTTTACATCTAATCAGTCTCACAGATGTGACAGGACAATTCGGCCTGAATTGTTTACTTTCAGCAGTCTGAGTCATATAAGGTGTCAATTATACTGAAGTTAATAAAAAGATATTTAATTTTCTAACTGCAAATTCGTATAATGAATCAGACTGAAGAAAAAGGATTAGTTAAAAAACAACAATAATTGCCCGTATTAAAAAAAAAAATTACTCTATCAATATAAAATCTAGTTCAGTCTTATTTTCCACATGCTAGTCAGGTTATTTAAATTCATGAATAATGGATATATATCTTCTGTGATGTCTTGTTACTTTCTATAGTATGAAAAGACAAGCATTATGCAAATAGAGAATCTTAAAAACAGTATCTTGTCAAATAGTCATCATTTTAATTGTATGTTGTTAATATAATTGACAAAATAGTTGATACTACTGATTATGCCTTTTCTTGTAAACCACTTATCTGATGGGCTTAAGCAGCTGTGGGTTTGCCTCTATGAGTCTATGAAGTTGTAATCAGGCTATGAAAGAGCAATAGGCAAAGTCTTAGGCATATTATCCTATAAGCTGGTAAACAGCATTTCATAGCAGTAAAGGTATAATTCAATCAACATTGCTACATTTCCAAAGAAAGGGAGAAGGTTACTATCATTCTTCCCTCCTCCTCTCCAAGTAGTCAAACCCACGTGAAATGAACAGAGATTAAATTTGAAAATCTGAATATAGATGTGCTTGATTTATATAGAATACCTTCAGAGATCTGCAAACATCTGTCACTACTAATCAATCTGCATCTCACCCTGGGACTCCTTCAGTCAATTCAGCTCTTTTCAAAATTTCTTTTAGGGTCCATCATATCTGATATAAAATTAGACCACAGACTAATTCAAACACAGTGGCTTCAAGATTAGAGAAGACAAGGTTACAGTTAAGGCATGTCTTGTTCATCACTACATTACACCATTTCTGCAAGTGGAACCTTCCCAAATTCTACTGCAATAAAATGATTACTACTAAGAGGAAAATTCTGGCCAAAGATTTTGTTTGGAAACGCTTACTAAAAAGTTATTTGCCACTAAAGTACTTCAAACTTTTCAAGTGCCACACCTGATTAATTCTACATTACTACAGACACTGAGTGAAAAATTCTCTTCTCAAAAATACCACTCAAAGTTTGATGAGCCATTGGGGATCAAGCCAAAAGAAACGTCCATTCAGCAACCAAGACAGAGAACTCAGAGACATTGGGACAAACTGGGATCCAACTGACTGAAGAGCAACTCTGCTGAAAAGCTCCTGGGGTCATCGTGGTGGGTCTCAGGCCGTACCCAAACCAGTAGAGTGCACTCACAGGAAGCAAATGACGCACATGTTGGGAGGAGTGTGGGCACCAAACTGCAGGAAGTGGCAGCATCTCCCTGTGTTTGGCATGGGTGAGGCACATGTGGAATAGTGGACCTGGCTTTGTACCACCTAGCTTGTGCAGAAAATTAAGATAACTGGAGAAGGTACAGGAGAGGGCTCATGAGGCAGAGGACACATGGGCTGCGAGGAGAGGTTGATGGAAAAAGTCTTGTTTAGTTTGACACTGAGGAGAAGCAGGCTGAGAGGAACTAACTGCAACCTAGAGGAAGTATCTGAAAGGGGTTACAGAATTGGTGGTGTCAAAATTTTTTTTAAATGGCCTCAATTGTATGTTAATACTGGACACTAAAAAATGCCAACACAGGTACATTAAAGCTATTTTGAATTTTTTCTAGTTCCCAGCAATGATCCCTAATGTCCATAAAGCTATCTGTTGTTCTGAAAATACTGGTATGGATTAGTATGGCCCAAAGCCTCACTTTCTTTCATATTTCATGATGGTAAAATCTGGAGGAAACAACAGGAAAGGAATTGTATAAAACTGCTTATGTCAAATCTGCTATTTCCTCCTTTGGAATAGCAAATTTTTATGAGGCTGTTTTAGCTTCATGAAAACAAAAATCTCATCTTACCTCCACATTAGCGTTTAGATAAACAAACAACCCAAAACAAATTGTAGAGAAACAGCAACCAGAAATGAGTTTACATTTTCACTTCAATTAGTTTACATTTCATTCTGCTATTTCACCCTTTGACCTATGCATACAAATATACTCTGTATTTGGAAAAAAAAAAGTGCTTTGAACCTTCCCTGTGGTTATAACACTTCTTTCTCGTGCCTCTAAAGGATGTTACTATTCTTAAACTGTTTTTACTCAGTTTAATCAATTTGACACATTTAAGGAAAAAAAATACTTCTCTGCAATTGAGCTTAAGAAAAAAGCTCTAACTCTTCTAATCAGCAACTCAGTGTTTCTGGCAAGTATCACTGAAAAGCATTAATTTAGGTGCAGGATCTATGCCAGATTTTGAAAGTCATATCTTGGTCATTTGCCTGCAGTGATTTTATTTGCAAAGTTTTACGGGTATTATATTTTACAGATTGATCAGGAAATGTAATCTACCTGTCTTGAAAGTCCACAGCTATAAGCCTTTCATTTCTCACCTGTCCATTCTTTCCATATTGCTAGTAATAATAACAATAGTAATAACAACAATAATAATTATTATTATAACAACTGTAACAATTGTAACAATTATAACAATTTCAACAATTATAACAATTGCAACAATTATAACTATTATAATAATATTTAATAAAAAACCCACCAATTAAAAAAATCCCAGCCCACACTTTCTGTAGGGACTAAGTAGAACTCTGCTTTATTTTCCATAAAAGCACTATGTACTTCCATATTTCCCTAGAAATTTTCCCTTTCTCAATAAAAATAACAGAACAGAAATTTCCAAGGGAAAAGAAATAGGCCTTTGGGATAGATTTTGAGTCAATAAAAGAGATATATTATTACCTTCTGATGTTGCACCCAGTTCCTTCATTGTCTCCCCATCTGATCACCTCCTTAAAACAGCAGTGTTGTCTGGCTATCTAGTTGGAGCACTGCTCTTAAAAGGCTGCATGTTTTAATGTGGAAGTGATTTGATTGCATGCTTTCTCCTTAATGCTACACTATAAGAAAACAGGCTTTCTCAAAAAATGGAAGAATTTAAGTATTTTAGTAGAGCAAGTTTTATGATTCAGAAACACGTTCCTTGAAAAAGTATGTAGTAAAATCTTCAGTGCATTCAGAACTATGGTGTGTAGGGAAACAACTTTAATAGTAGAGTTGAGAACATTAACACACTGATGTGTATGGAAAGTATTAATGACAATAAAAGCATTGGTGTTTTATACTGACATAGTTCTAGCTCTCTCTAAGCGCTCCTGAGGCTGCCCCACAGCCAGAGCTGCCTGTGACCAAAGCTCCCAGGCCCAGCTCCAATACCCCTGGGTGTGTAACCTTAGTTCCAAGCACTAAGCAAACTGCAGTGTGAGCAAGAGGCCTGAGAGGATCTGCAGAGTGAAGCCAGGCAAGGTAAGAAAGGTAAAAGTACAAATAGAGGGTTACTGACATAAGGATCCTTAGGAGTTTAAGGGGCAAAGAAAAACAACATAAAAACATATTAAAACTTTCAGCGAAAAAACAGAGAATCTGTCCTGGTTTGGACAGGTNAAAAAAACAGAGAATCAGATGATGAAATTCATCATCATCAAGGATCTGTTCCAAGGAGGAACAGGAGTCAACCTTCCCCCTCTTGAATGATACCAGTCTGGCCAGCATTTATATAATGTTTGCAGTAATAAATGCATGTTTCCTTGTGGGGTTGAATCATCTCATAAATGCCAAGTGATTGATCTGCCTTATGCAGTGTTGGGTTTGGGATACTTTGTCTGATATTCCTATCTTGTGACTGATATTCAGAACACCTAAATCCTGACTGAACTGGAATGCAGGAGAACTTTTAGTGACCAACAAGCAAAACCATAAGAGATAGAAGCTTTTTCTGACTGGTCATTTCAGATAAGCTCTTTACTTTTCTACACAATCAAATGAGTTCCCCCTTATCACAGAAATATGCCATTTTAAGACTAGACGAGTCCTCCTCATCAAAAAACTGGTAACTTTTCTTGGACAGTTGAAAGGCCTGTTAAGGGAAAAGAAATGAAATTTTACCTAGACTAGCAACCACATAGGATTGAAGGTATAACAACACAGTGATGATTCCTTGAGTAAGCTTGAGTGTATAGAGAAGATATAGATAGCAGATTCCAAAAACCATCACTCCTGATTCCTTGAGGGATTAGTAATAAGAAAAAGGAGTCCACCCAGCCAACTTTAATACATATGACATCCCTGTTGATCAAGAATCATGTAATCTCTGAAGACCTGCCAGCTGCCTGAGCAAATCTTACAAACAAGGCATCTTCATATGGCACTGGCACTATGAGTCTCAGCAGTTCCACTAAAAAACTTTTTATGGGTGGACCTTACAATTCTACATCTTGTGTCTCCAGAGCAAGGACAAAGCCTATTGGAAAGGCATTTTTTGGAAGGCAGAATACAAGATCACTATGCTATATTCAGCATAAACAGCAGCTTGGAACAGTTATGAAGGCTTAAATTAAAGCCTAACTTCACCTTACGTTTTCTTTTTTTAAACAGAGCATGAGAAGCAAAACAACCTTAAATTCCTATACATTTTCATGATCTTCATAAACACTGTTTGTACCACAGGGTTTGCAGGGTTCAACTATACAGTCTCAATAGCATCGTGTATTGCTTCTTTCCAATTTTTTTATTACCAATGCGGAATAAATGACAGAAAGCAACAGATTAAAATGTGGGCATTTTTCTTATTAATAGAAGTTTTTCATAATGACCTCAGAGTGTACATACAGTATGAATAGGCAATATTACAATTTTAAAAACATTTCCTTGATAGTTTCTAAAAGTCTTCTTCTAAAAATCTGAAGTTTGCTTTGTTCCAAGATGCACTGAAGTCCCCAATGGCAGAAGCATTTCCCCTAGAAACTTTTATATCTTGTACTGATAGCACTCCTATCACAGAAAAGTAGTGCCATATTATACTTGCAGCACATAAATCTGCATAAAAGACTCACAAGTCTAATCTGGCTCCAAGATTGGTTCATAAATTAATAAAAAGTTAATACTATTAAATTTTAAAACAATGATGTTCTAAGGTTTTGGCTGTGTTTATGCAACGAACATTTTACATTCATTTTTGCATAAACAGAGCATGATTTCAATTACAAAAGTTGCTTTACATACAAGTTCCCTAGCACTTGCAAAAAAAAAAATCTTCTGGAAGATCAATTTCTACTCAAAAATACGTTGGTTTAAATATTTTTACTATAATTTTATTCATATGAGATTGCTGTATTTATTCTAAGGGAATATATTTTCTTTGAAAAAGTATTATTTTTGAAGTATTTTCTGCTATGTAATTTGTACATTCTAAAAACAAAGATTGAAAAAAATCCCTAGGGTTCCTTTTCAGATTAACTGTTTTCATTTTGTATTTTAAACTCATACTTTACTTTCCCTGTATGTCAAGGAAGAGAGAATAGCTTGGAGTATCGATGGGAAATTAAGTACTAGTGAAGAAGCTACTGCAAAAGAAGAAGACCATTAGGCTGCCCAGCTGCCAAATTCACACTGTGCTCAAGCACAAAGCAGTGTAAGACCCCTTCTGGACCCAAACAACACCACTACTGAATATTGATGACCAGCAAATGAAACTATTTTCGTTACCTGTACCTTTTCTAACACACTGATTATGGTAAGAAACAGAATTTTTTTTTTAAATTTTCCCCATTGGAAAATTTTTGTACCTGAACTTCAGTATATGTGGATTAAATTTAACCAAAGTTGTAGAGAATCTCAACACATTTCACATGTGCATGTGCTTTCCAGCCAAGTGCTGGAAAGTGTTTGGAGGACAGTTGTGGAAACACAGCTAACCCAACACTCTCTGAAGAAAAGACATAGGCTCATGAACTATAAAGTTATGATTTAAGCAGCAGCATTACACTACATGAGTCTCATTACACCAAGTAAACAATGCCATTACAAACTTAATGATATTCTTGAGACACCCGCATTAGCACCACTGGTCTTTTATTTATTTCAAATTACTGTTTTTATTTACCTCAGCAGGGCTCTGTGCGATTAACTCCCCAGACTGCTCAGACTCCTATGGGGATGATTTATATTGTCATTCCAATATAACGTTTCCCATAATTGTACTGTGTTTAAAAAACATTAGAGCCCAAGGGGCTAGACAAGGAGTTATATTATTAACAGCGTGTTCATATAAATCAATTTACTCCCTTGGAGGGAAAAAAATTTGAAAGAAAAGAAGTTAATAAGATTACAGAAGAAGTACAAAGGCAATGCAACTGCTTTAATTGTGTTTAATCAATAACTGTAAAAGCATCACAGATAACTCCTGGAAATGAAAACATAAGCAGGAATCCATTTCTCTGTGTGTAGTACTACTGACATTAGCAAACAGATCACAAAAATTAGAAAAAACATCATTTCACTGAAGACATTCAATCCCAGAAAGGAGTGAGTGCCCCCAGTATATACAGAGTATTTTTAAGAGCTCTCAGACTCCTGTAAGGTCAGCCTGACATTAGTGGCAGACATAGATTTATAAATGCATCATTTTAAAGATTCCAAATGCATTGCAGGGATCAAGAGGCAACCCATGATTTCAGAAACTGACCATTAAGAATAAAACCTAATGGTAAGGGTTATGTGGGTAGAAAACCAGGGAACTTCAGTCTCACTTTTCCATTACTCACTGAAATATCTCATTTTCTTTTAAAAAAATCTCCCAATTCAATTTTTAATATGCTTAATGTTATGTGCAAGCATAAGATAACTTAATACATTCAGAAGATGGATTACTTGTAGCTCAGTCTGACCTGAGCCTCTAGATGCAGTATTGTTAATTATATTCACTTATCTAATTTTGCTGTACTGTAGCGATATTCTAAGGTACAGCTTCCAATCACTTTAGAATAAATTGAGTGTAATAACAAACTACAAGACTGAAACAAGGCAACAAATATTAACCCCCCCC
>VYZQ01008569.1:0-10289 GCA_013400655.1 Mystacornis crossleyi
AGGTGGGTTTTGAAGGTCTCCAGCAGAAGCTGCTCTGGGTCTGGGCAGCCGGGTCCCCGGCACCGCCCGAGTTCAAGGCTGGAGCTCCGCCGAGCAGCCCCAAAGACGAAATCGTGGGACCCCCACTGCCTGGGGAGAAGAGCCAGCCGAGCTCCAGCAGCTCGGGGACGTTCGGCCGCCGCCCGGCGGGCGCTGGCCAGGCCCGTGGCGCCTCCTCGCCCCCTCGACCGCTCCCCGCTGAGGCCTCCTGGGCCCAGGGACCGCCCGCTCCCCCTGCCCGGCCATCCTGCGGCGCCTCCATCGCAGCCACGTCAGGCCCAAGCGAAGACTCTGGGCGACCGCTGCGCACCCACCCTTGAATGAGGAAGAGCGCTGTCTGATTGGCCAGTAGCGATGTCATTCGTGCGGCGGAAGGCGGGGCGAGGGGGGATAGCAGCGGCTGATTGGTCGGTGCGGCGGCGGGGGGCTGCTGGGGTTGGTTGCGCCGGGCAGTGGCGGGTGCGCGGGAGGGAGGGGCGGGGGGTCCTGAGGCTCCACTGTCACCGCCGCGCTCCCGCCAGGCCCGGCCCAACCCCGTCCGCCCGCCCGCGGCGCGGCAGGACCATGTCGGCCACGGACGAGCGGGCCAAGGAGATCCTCCGCGGCTTCAAGCTGTATCCTCCGTGCGGGGGCTGGGAGGCGGCGCGGGGGGCGCGGGGATCGCCGCCCCGCTGTGGCGAGGCCCCCGGGGCGGGAGGGGGGTTGCCATGGCAACGCGGTTCTCAATGGCGTCCGCACTCCGGCGGTGGCGGGAGGGTCCCTCAGAGCTGGGACCGGCTCTGAGCCGACTGGGGCGGGGGGACAGGGAAGAGGCTCCCGTGACGCCGGGGCCGGGGTCCTGTCTCTGTCCTGCGGAGCGCCGTGGGTAGGGGGATCCCCGCGGCCAAAGTCCCCAGCAGGGTGGCGGCGGCCACCGCCCCTCTGGCCCCTGCCCGGCGCTGAGAGGGGCTGGGCCAGGGGTGGCGGCCCTGGGCAGCGGGAGCTCCCCGCCCGCAGCGAGGACAGCTTACAGAGGGCAAGTGAAGTATCTCTGCGCTAGGAGGATCTGATCTCTTTCCCTCCGGCCTGCGCTTAAGCACCTCTGCTTGGAAAAGAAATACCTGGTCGTCAGGTCCAGGAGCAACTAAACACCTTGTTCCTTGTCATACCGTGAGGTACTGGCACATGTGTTGGTCGTGCAGTGTCTTTTATTGCTGACGTATTCTGCGTGTAAATGCCTTTCAGTGCAGTTCGTTTCAAAACTTTTCACGTTGTGGCTTTCAAAAAGCATTCTGATTTTGTGCCTGTGGTACCTGGATGTGAATTTAAAACTGATGAAATGAGATAGATCTGAGCTTGGAAAAGAGGTGAGAGCCTTTGTGCTCCTTCCAACCCAGGATTTCGGCGAAGTAGAGAAAGGCTCAGCCTAAAGGCCCATGTTCAAACTAAGGGTATGAGAAATACAGTGGCTTTGTTTTACATGTGGTATATTTTACTGAAGTAAATTCATCTAAGCTTACAAGGCAAATGCAAGCTTGCTATCTTGACCTTTAGACACGAGAATATTTTTGTGAGTTGGTTTATATTTCTTTTTTACAATGAAAAGGACAGAAGTGAAGACAATATCCTTTAGATCTGAATCTATAATTTCTGAACAGGGTGGTGGGTTTTTTTTTTTCAGCGAGATGTTCATAATCTCTATGCCAGCTGTAGCAGGATCTGATTTTCTAGGTTGGATTTAGGCAGATAGCTGTTATCAAACTATAAGCAGATGCTTTTCTTAACTTTTTATAGAATCATTGCAGTCTCCCCCAGCTGTTAGTACTGCATCTGGTTCGTTTGCTTCTGTGCTGGCTCTATTGACAGTTCTTTGTATTTATGAAGATGTAGTATTCTAGCTGTCAAAACATAAATTAAAAACCTTTTGTGCTGGCAATTAGAAGAAGAATAAGCTTTTGACAAGACCAGACTAAGCTGTTGGTAGAAGTGAGGAGCGCCTTGAAAGTTAAGCCTAGGGAACAAACTTTTAAGTGCTTTTTGCATGTGTTTGTACATTGTCTGTGCTGGATAGCAGAATTTACATAAAGGCCCTTGTCCAACTCTGAATGAAATAACACTTTTTTTGTTGTTTGCTGTCTTAAAGAGAAAATGCTTTTTGCTCTTTAAGGGGAAGGATGTCAGACAACAAACTTCTATAGTTTCAAGCAGCCACAGCATGGACAAGAAGCTCTATTAGAAATACTCTGCAGTCTGTGTTGAAGTGTCTCAATCTAGTCTTCCTTTGCTTGTCCTTGCAAAAAAAAAAAATTTTTTTACTTCTGACAGGACAGTTTCAGGCAAAATCTGGACCGCACTTCTTCAAAAACATGGTAGAGTACTTTGATAGTTGCCATGTAATACAAAGTCTGACAAACAGGAAAGTTTGAAGAAGCATTTAAAAACTGAAACTTACAGCAAGTTGAAATAGTTGGAAAACATCTATTGGCCTTAGTAAACCAGTAGAGTGGCTGAACAGACATTCCTCATTTATGAGGAAGCCTTGAGACACCACACCATCCCCACAGGAAACTGCTCATGCCCAGCTGTGACCGCACTCCCTGTAAGAGAGACATCGGCTCAGACTTCCCATCCCTTGTCCAAGGGCTGGCATTTGTTCCAGAGAGAATTACAGTTTAGAGATGCTTTATCTTCCACCCACCCTATTGCTGCATGTACTCATTTAATTAATAGAAAGGAAGAGAGAAACGTGTTCTGAAAAATTGCTCAGTTTATACTTTGAGTACTTGAAACCTTTCTCCTCCACTCCCAGGAGGGAGGAAATTCAACTGCACCAACTTAAGCACATCCTGCAAACTTGGCACTTCAAACTGAGCTTGCTTTTAGCACAGGAGAGGAGCATGGCATTGCACCCAGGGACTGTGTGCAGGGGATTCCTTGGGAAGCAAGAATAGTTGCTAGGGCCAAAAGCATCACTGAGGAAGCAGGCTGCCAAAATAATTGCTAACTTTAACCCAACAGCAGGCAGTCTAGCTGGAAGTCCAGTTCACATTGAGTAATCAGTTTCCTCAAACAATTCTGTTTACTTGTGGTTCCTGAGAAGGGGTTAATTACAAGCTTTCCTACTCATTGGGGCATGCTGGATGATTGGGGCATATGGAAATTAAATTATAGCCTAAATCCACCCTCTAATTTTAATGCAAAGATAGGTTTTCCTTCCTCTATGACACTAGTGCAGAAACATGTTGTGACTAATGTCCCAAAATTCAAGCCAGAAACATTTATTCCCTCTTCTCATGGAGTTTGCTATTTCAAAAATATTAAAACCAAGGAAAATATATTTGATGCTTGCAGGAAAATGAGAATGTTATACTTTATTACACTTGTCCTAAGAATTTTTATGGCACCAGTTAAAATTGAACACTAACCGTCCAGTAAATACGGTGCAGAATAAGTTTGGAAGTAGACAACAAACACTTAGGGCTTGTCACTTGTTCAGGGACAATATTTGTTAACTGAGCCTGTGTGTTAATCAACAAACTATTCTAAAGGCACTTGCCTGAACAGCAGTTGTTTTACCTAACATAATATCTACAGGTTATTTCTATGTAAATGCACTTGTTGTTTGTCTAAAAGCAACATCAGTCCAGCTGGTAACTGAAAATCCATTTCTGTGAAGTATTAGCCAAGTCTTATTTCTGCAAGTATTTACACACATCTAGTCCTGTGATCTCAAATGCATGAAATTAGATTATGCCTTTTTTCCTCTGGAAGATGGGACAGTTACTCTGCCAAGCTACAGAAGGGCATTTTACTTGACCCTCACTTACCCTCTCAACACATTCTTCAGATCTTATTCTGTCATTTTATCTTCAGTGCGTGCTATTAAATGTACATATTTAGCATCCTTTATCAAAAGAAAGTAACACCAGTGATGTACTTCCCCAACAGTCAAAGTTCAGGGTTGTTTTATTTTGATGGCTTCCCCCTCCACAACTCCCTCGACAATTTGTGGGTTGCCTGTTTACCTTTGCTCTGAGATGAGCTAGCACAGAATTATTTTTAAAATGCACTAGAATAAGGACTCTGTAGGTAGTTACCCCTGTTTAGTTTGGTTTGCAAGCATTTGGAAAGCATCCGTGCTGTAGATTAGAAATATCCAGTCACAGTTTGCAACATCAGATTCATGTGCCACTCTTGAGGGACCACAGTCCAACTGCTTTAAGCATTTCTTTCTGTGAGGTTTCAGTCAGAACAGCAAGGAGGAGAAAACCCAAACAAGTCGGTTGATTCTCATAGCACACCTAAAGTGCCGTGTCTTGCCTCTCAACGCAGGACTAAGCACATCCACTTTCCATTTTAGATCTTACAAGTCAAACAAGATATCACCTACTTATTTGCTTCTGTACAGAGGAATCTTATCAGAATCTCTATAGTGTTAATTGTCCTGTAGCTGTTTATCAATTTAGGATAAGTTTTTCCTTGAAATTCATTTTAAGGCTGTGCAGTAGCCTATCCTTCAGAAGTCTCCTGAAACAAATAAATATGGTGAACATAAGAAGGAAGAGACAGCATTAACTGACAGTATTAACTCCAGAACAATTACAGAGTTATGAAACTTGTGTTTGTGGTCAGTGTAAACATACACTTGTAGCTCAAGCACTCCAACACTTGCAGGCAAAACTTCTCATGTCAAAGGCTGGCCTACTTTTCTACAATCCTCAAACTTCCCTGTGTAACATCTTCCTAGCTCTCAGAGCTTTTTCCAGCTGTATTCTCACCACTGTTTTTCTGTCTAGGAAGTCTTTCTAGCAGAGCATTATCCTCTAGAAAGATGGGTAGGGCTGTAGTGAAAATACAGTTATAACAGAAATCATTAAGAGAATCTATGAACTTTATATTACTCTCTGCACACAGGGAAACTTCCAGCTTCAGCCTGGCCTGCTGTACACACAGAAACTGAAGTCAATGCCAGTCTTGTCCATCAATTCCTAGAAGAGTCACTGAGGTTTAAACTAGTTTGATGCAGCATTCCAAATGTAATTGGAAGCAACATGAAATTGAGTTTCCAGTTTCACTGTTAGGCTGGTAGATTTTTGACAGCTTATTCATTTGAAATGCTTACCTGCTGCAGGGTTTACAAAACTAACAAGGTAGCAGCTTTAATTGGCTTAAAGATTCCCCTTTGTTTTGAGGTTTCCTCTGTGCACTTCCTCAGATCTCATCTGTTTAGACTCCTTGCAATGGAATAGAAAGATTAACCCTCACATTCATGGGTTAAAAGGAGACAGTGGCCAGCCAAAAGAAGGAACAGGACTGCCCAGAAGCTGTACATGTACTCTGTAGACACCCAAAGCAGAAATTGCACATTGCTTGCTCTAATGCAATTTTAAAACACCTTAGAAAACATAAGTTTGTTCTCCCTCATCCATATTTCTGGTTTTTAGAACCCTCTTGCTTTCTACAAAACTTAAAATTCTTTACAAGCAGGAGTTGTCCACCTTCCCAGTTAGTCTGACTTCAGAACGAGTTCTCACCATGGCAGCATTGAGAGATCTTTGTTTCAAACAGAGACCAGAGTTTCACATAGAAGCTTCAGCCAGGTTGTAGTTGGTAGTTGAATGTCATGGTAGTCAAGGTACCTTTACCATAACAGAATTATTTTCAACATTGACAGAAGTTCTGTACAATGCAATGATCTATAGTTCTGGCATGCTAAAAACAGTCATCATGTTTCTTATGACTGAGTCATGAGACACACCTGAAAATAAAGCAAGAGCAATTTTAACAGGTATGGTTTTACCTGTCTGGTTCCTTAGTGAACACCAAAACTTCATGTCCTCCCCTTATTAACTTTCATTGAAAAAAGTGTAAATATTTAACGGTGCTTAACCTGTGACTTACGTTAACTTGATACCTAGCTACAGTCAGTTGTCTACTTGTCAGATTTAATGCAGTCCATGCGTACTGTTGGAAGTGGGGCTTTGTGCCCTTGACAGTGGAAGGGGTATCACAGGATACAAATGAGTTGCCAGGTGCCACAGAGAATACATCTGACATCAGCTTAAAAGTCTAAGTTAACATCGGAGTTCTGGTTTTGCTTTTTAATCAGCAATATTCCTTTAGCACTTTGTAGTTACAGTTTTATATCTAAGATTTATCCTTTGATCTCTCCAAAAGCCTACCCTTTCAGCATTTTACTGGAATTATGGTTTCAGTATTTTTAATTGCTTGCTTAGTGCCAACCTAATGAAGTACTTAAAATAATGCAGTTGTCATTAGTAAAATTATTTCCCCTTGTTTCCTTTGTATCATATTAAGATATCAGTTACTCTTTGCATCCTTGGAAGTCATTGGTGCCTTATGCTTCAGCTGTTGTTACAGTATTTGAATTTCCACAGAGCAGAAGATAGTAATTTAATCCATCAAGTGAGAACTGGTAGAGCTTCTCTCCCCACCCCCTGCATCTTCATAGCCAATATATAGGATAAAAGCCAAGCTTACACAGATACAGAGAGCAGGGGAGGTATCCAAAAATCCTCAAATTAAACAGATACTGTTCAGAGTAGGGTTTTTTTAATATAGACACCTGATGTGGCTCCTGTGTCTCTGGGTAAAAAAAAAGTTTTCTGTTAGCTAAAGCAGCCTTAGTGTGGAAGCTGATTTGACTTGTTCTTACACATTTATCTCTGAATTTAGGCTGATCCCAGAAAGAATGTCGAGTCAAAATTTTACATGAAATTTGTAAGGTAGCAGGGTATTGTATTTCTTATATTTATGTAAGATGAGCCTCTTCTATTTCTCTAAGTTGGGAAATTAAGGCAACTTCAAATTTGAGCTCAGAGCCCCCATGAAAGACAAACCAGTGCTTCATTTACATCTAGTAGTCAATGTTTGTATAGAAGTAGGAGGTAACGCTGCATTCCCAGGTACAGGGAACAAGCAGAAAACATCGTTATCTATTAAGGTCGACCTGGCAACATTGAATTTTGTCTTTTTTTTCCCTGCATATTAGTATAGCAGAGTTTATAAAATTTAGTTATTTAACCACATGAAAGGTGATTTTTGTGCACCTCTTGCTCTCACATCTTAAGGAGCACATCATATGTTTATTCTGGATGTGCAGTAGACTACAGTAGCAAGCACTAAATATTAAAAGCTTTTCTCAAGTGCTGCCTTTTTGTCCTGAGACTGCATCAGGAGCACTCACGGAAGCAGGTTTGTCATCTATGTAGCATCACTCCCAGAGCAGTTTGAGGGAGTGTCCCCATACACTCACTGGGCATTACTGTCAGGTTTCCAGTGCCATTTGGCCTCATGCCCAAGCAGACACAGTAGGACTATTGGGAGGCTTTGTCCAGAAGACACCTGACAGCAATCAAGGTTCTCTTAGGAACCAGATCTCAATTGCACATTGCTAAATTCTAGTTGACAGCCAGGATTTTCGGTTGTGATTATGAACTTGAGATTCCATTGTCACATTTCTCCTGAACAGAGTTCTTACTGTGACAGAAATGTTCTGTATGGAAGAGACTTAAGGGAAGCAGTATCAGATTAGTTCGGTCATGAGCGAGCCTTTGAGTTGATTATGTTCATTACTAGAATTTCAGGCAACATTCTCCTGGAAGAATGGCAGGCTTAGGTAAAAGGAGGAAGGAAAATAATTTTTTTATTTTCAATCAGCCTTTGGGCAGTGCACAAAAGAATAGTGTTATTAAATTTATCCACTCCTGTATTGAAAAGATTGTAACTAACTAGGAGCGATAGTCTTCCATTAGAGATTGAGAGTGCAGGGCATTATATTTAGTAATTCTATAGAGGACTATTTATATGGGTTGGCCTGTACACTACACTGTACATAACCTTCATCTACCTTTTAGCAAGTCAGAAACTTATTTGGTCCTTGGGACAGCTAATTATATCCATCTTTTCTTATTTATCAAGACAGTGGGGAGGATCATGTACTTTACTCACCAGTGAAAGCAGATTGCTTGCGTGCCTCTTTCCTCCTCTTCATATGACCTAATTTAAGCCTTTTGAGAAGGAAGGGTATGTATGCTTGGAACCAAGAGTTCATCTGATGTTTTAAGTGTCGGAAGCTTCTGACCAGAGATAGCCTGCTGAGGAAGCAGAGAGTTAATGTCAAGCCACTTTGGTTTGGAAGGTCAAAGGAAATTGTATTTTAGGAGGCCGTGGAAAAGCTGGCTATTTGCATGGCTTTACATAAAAATTTTGTGTATGGGAAAATTCTTACAGAAACCTGTCTAAGGGGGACCCGATTTTGATTGAGATGTTGGCACGAACTGTTGCTAACTCTGCTTAAGGGAGTTCTGCTACAGCCTCAACTACTCTTGAAGGAAGAGTTTTGCAGAGAGAGAAGGTAGAAGAACGACCATTGTCCACATTAATGTACTGCCATGTGGTGGAATAGTCCAACCCATCTGGAAATTAGGCACCAAGAAATATCTGTCAGCCTTTAACACAGGTGGATATTCTGGAGGTACTTCAGACATTTGACTTCCAGTTTAACTCGTTAAAGCAGACTCTTCAGTGCATTAGAATACTGGCCTGTCAGTTACAGTCCATCTTAAGATTTCACTGTTTCTCTAGTAAAGTTTCTTCCTTTCCCAGCAGCTGAAATAAAGAGGGGAAAAGTCCTTCCGTTTGTTATTTTGCTTGAACCTCAGTAGCCTTTAAGTGAAATTTAAGAACAGCTCAGTCCAGGAAATGGTGCTGCTTCTGAGCAAAGAGGACATCCAAAAATTACCTGCTCTTGCATTCTTCTTGCTCCATGCTCGTGTCACAGCAGCTGTGCAGAGCGTGGGTTACCATCCCCAGCTGCTTGTTGCCTCATTTTCAGAGTCACTAGCCAAGCTGCTCAGATGAGCCCTGCAGCCTCCTGCATGCTGGCTTAACCAACTTCAGCAACAGGCTGAGGAGCAGGACCTGTGCTGGTTGGCAGTTTTACCAACAGCTCAGCTGTTCAATTTAAAGCAGAAGGTAAGAAGCAGCTGGGGAGGGCTGTAGGCAGAGTCCTCTCCTGCCACTGCTGCTGTCGGATGTCGTGCCCACAGCCTCAGATCAGGTGAACTCAGTGCAGCGTTGTGCCGTGTTCTCCAACACTCAGCACCACCTTATCTGAGGAGGCTTCTCACATACCATGTTTAGTTATCCAGCACCAATTCTAAAAACCTAGCTTAGCATTATTAGTTGCGTATTTTAGCTTCACACTGGTAAGTCTATGCTCACATAACTTCTTTTAAGAGAAATGCATTTGAGATTACATCAGTAAGGGAGTCATTTTCTCTTTGCCCTTGAACTGTGCAAGAAATCTTTGGCGTTACTCTGATGTGTGACGAGTTACTGCCTGGTCACCAGGCAAAGTCACAGACAGGGTCTGAAACCATGCAGTAAATACCATTAGAGACTCTATTCTCTGCAGCTCTCAATGAACCAGACATTGGAAATTATTGGCTAAAAACCCCAGCCTTGGAGAGTAAATGCATGTTATTTTTTAAATAGTCTTTCCAGAAAGAGACAGAGAAGCCAGTAAATTTCTCAGTCCAGTCTGGGCTGTTCATTTATGGCACCCTCATTAATCCACAAGACATCATTACAATTGTATTGTTGTCATAAAAATGTAGTATTTAAACAGGTCCAGAAAGGAATTGTTTTATGTACTTCCCCCGTTAGTTCCTTCAAAGGGAAGTGCATTATACTTCTGCCACACTGACCTTAAGGGTTAGTTTCATAGGAAGGAGGAAACACTGGTTCCCTGGTTTTCCAAGCATCTTCCATTCTGCCACTAGAGTAAGTTCCTTTTCTTTCACCACTGGCAATTTCTCCATGACCACCTTCTCCCCGTTTACACAAATCAGAGGGAGGCATTAACCAGGCAGTGCAGCTGTAGCACAAACCTCTACTGCTGGTCCCGCAGCCATACTGCCCTCTTTAAGGTTCTCTTTCTCATGTAACTGCAGCCCTGCCAGTGGCCAGCTGAAAATGTTTCATAGTTCGTGATGGTCTCTTGCGTTTGTTTGCACTGATTAAACAGTACCTTGTTTTCCTGCTTGTAACGCTGTCTGCATCAGTCCTAGTGTTGCCAGTTCTGAAATAATAAATGCATTTGGAAAGGTGCAAATTCTAAAAGACTATAAAAAAAGACTATATTTTAATGTAGGCACACCTGTAAAGGGTGCAGATAATGCTGATTATAGCAGTTTTTCAGCTTTTTGTGTATAACTTCTCCACTAGTATTTACCTTTATATAAATG
>VYZQ01008571.1:0-24473 GCA_013400655.1 Mystacornis crossleyi
TTTGTTTTCATGATGGATGAAATAAAGAAGTATTGTGAACCAGGGGTTTATGTCCCCTGCTTTCATTTTTCTTGCTTCTATAGGTCCATGTACAACATTAATGATACTCAGCAAACTTTCTCTGGCTTCTGTTTTGCAGAAATCCCTAGCAAGAACACCCTTATCAGCCAGCTTGTCTCCTTGCATTCTGATTTACAGAATGGTTGGTTCTTACACATGCTTTTTTGAAGTCAACAGGACCTCAGATGCTGGCCACATTTGGCCCTTGGAGACCATGTTTAGGCCAAATCTAGCCTGCGTGTTGTTGGTGCAGTGTTGGCAGCCATTCACCATGCTGGGCTTACCAGGTGGAGAAAAGGGTTGGATGTGTCTGGGACAATTCAGCTATGGAGATTGCACTCTGGGCTTCTTTTTTACAGGGCTTAGTCCTGCTGCCCTGAAACTGAGGAGAGTTTAGCCCTTTCCCACACTGGGGCTGGGCCAGACTCCGGTCTGCCTTGCCATAAGACACCAGCACAGTTCCCCTCACCCCAGCTCTGCCTGAGAGTGGCTCCTTGGGAACCTCACCAGCTCTGTGTCCAAGCTTGCGTCTGCCCTCAGCTTCCCTCGCTTACCCAGCCCTGTCTGCTGCCCTTCCTTGCCACCTCCAATCACAGCTGACACTGATGTGCCGCAGCGGGCAAATGCCTCTAGATAGAGAAAAGGAAAGATGTCTCTGATGTGCCATCCGTTGCCTGGTGGCTCTGCTCATCTGTTGCCAGTTCTTTTGGTTTCTTCGATTACTGCTCCTCAGGACAAGGGCTGTGCTTTTTGTGTCTGCGAGCTGCCACCACGTAGAAGATACAGGCAGTAGGCTGTGATGTGGAGAGAGCTCAGTTCCTACAGCTGTTCTCATGGACTGGCTTTCACAGCTGTAGGACCAAGCACCCCATGACAGCCAAACGAGTAGCACTTTTTTTGCTTATTCCAGCCACATTCAAGAATTTTTATCTGGAAATGTCACAGTGAGGGAAATAAGGAATACAGTTCTCATAGTTAATTTTTATGGCTGATTAATTAGCCCAAAGAGTATTAAATTGTGCTAATGTAGTTTGCCTCTTCGATGCTGTCTTTTGACTTCAATGGAACTAAATACATGCTTAAAGTTAACTACATGCCTAAGTGCTGTGGTGAATCGGGGCCTAGGGCATTAATTAGAACTTGGCTCAGATTTACTTTCAAGGCTTTTCCCCCTCTTTTTTTTTCCTTTTTTTTTTTACTCTTCAGCGCTCAGCAGTTTAATTGGTATGCAGATGTTCCCCTTTATTGCTGGCAGAGGCCTCTGTCACTGTTCTGAAGGTACTCAGACTTCAAGGCTGGTACAGTGGGCAGGAAGAAACCCCCCCTGAGGGCTTTCAAGCTTTGTGGGAAATAATGATGTATGAGACAGGGATTCCTTTGGAACCTGAAGGGGACATGACAGACAGAATAATATGGGAGGAAAACATTGTCTTCACAATTGAGACTGATGGTCTCATCTTGTCCTCTTGTTATTGTTACCAACCAAGACTGAGATGAGCTTTCTTATGAAGAACTTCATTTTGTGGCAGGTTCTATATGTTGGACACACTGCGCTCAGTGGTAGCTTTCCATCCAAAGTACAGATATTGACAGGCTCTGAGGAACCCTTTGAGGTGGTGGTTTAGCTTAAAACCTAAAATTCCTTCCAGCATTGAGATGCATTTTGTCAGGAATGACAGTTGCAATTTGATAATCTTTTACCACTTTGCCTGCCTATCTGAAGCCGCTAGCTGGAGGGGAGAAACCCAGGGTTGTTGGGCACAGGAGTGTCAGCTTTATGAATCAGCTTTTCTCACACTTTATTAATTTCACTTTCCAGTGGTTAGTGCATGTTTGCAAGAGACAATTGATTTGTACGGATCTGTGTAGGATGGAGCAAAGCTGGAACTAAAGCAGGAGTGCAAGTTGACAGCAGTGCAATAGCTCTAATTGACAGATACCAAAGGCACTATTTAAAGCAACATCTCCTCTGATGTTTAGATTAAAAATGACCCTCAATTTGTCCTCAGGTTGCCATGTCCAAAAATAAGTGTTTTTATGTATACTCATTTCAAATGGATTAGCCAAAATATCAAGTGCTCGTTTTCTATACTTATATTTTCAAGTTCGATGATTCAAACTGCTGTTGTGCAAGGTACTGGAAGATGGCTGTTTCTTAACTCCTCCAGAGTAAAAGCTGTCTTTCAGGGGATGATTTGCACATGTGAGATTTATGTTAGTATTTTTTGGCACCCACAGTTTGCATTCCAGCTAATGGGAGGCAGAAGGACTAATACACATGCTATATGTTGTGGGTGCAAAAATGCAAATAGAAATTACGCCCAGTGTGGAAAGGGCTAGGAAAATGTACCTTCTTGGTGAGCAGGGCAGGTGAGGAAACATCATCTTCCTTTTACAATTGTCTGTTACTCTTTACATTTCTGGAGAACTGGGATCTTGCTGTTAATCTTACAAAAATAGATGCTGTGGTGAAGCCTCAGGCATGAATAAAATTGGATGTTAATCTTAAAGCAGATTTTTTACAGCTATGCACTCAGAGCAGTGAATCCAAATGATTTTGGAAACTCTGCGGTTTTTACTTATTTAGATCAAAATGCTGTGGGGAAAAAGGTCAGTGGCACAGGTACATATTGTAACATTTGGGGCTCCTGAAAGTTGAACAGATAAGCACGGCAAACATTAGACATCTCTGACTTGACACAAATAATAGGCAAAGCTGAAAAAAGCCTGCTGACAAGAGGAGTGGGTGTTGGTGGGTGACTTGCTGCAGTTTTAGAGCTGTTAAGTGTAGGTTTTTTAGCATTTTCATTATTTAAAAGTGGAGTGGTAGTTTCTTCACTCCCTCTGAAAAGTTACTAATTTACTCTGAAATACAGGGTAAGCCACAATGATTTTACAGATTTGTGATGTGCTTTAGAGCGATTTTAAGTAAGACACCCTCTTTCTCTCTCAGCTTCCCACTGTCTCAGCTCTGCCCTCGCTCCTTTCTCTGTGTACATCTGCGCCAAAATGCAAAGCAGGGGCTGCCCCATGCATGACTTTCATCTCTACCCTGTGTCAGCTGGAGTGCCTGGGTGGCTCTGACCACTGGTGCTCATGCCCGTTTGCCTCATGGCCAGAGTTCAGAATGGCTGACAGTAACAGGCTGAGCTAGCTACCTTTGGATATTGGGAATAGCATCTTAGATTGTGGAGGGGTTCAAAAGCTGCTGCTCTGCAGATACTGCTGCAGGTGGACAGCCCTTCCTTGGAGGAGCCCTGACACACAGAGCCTGCCGTTTGCCTGAGGCATGGGAAGTGCCCAGTGGAGCATGGCTAAGGACTGTGATTAAGGTCCCCAGGATGTTCCTGGGATACAGGCAGCATTAATTAGTCTGCGGTCCTCTGTGTCTGATTCTGAGAAGGCAGCTGAGTTGTGTTCCCAAGGGGCTGTCCAAGAAGGCAGGCGGCCTGCAGGGCTGGAAGGTGCTCAGGGCATTTTCTTCGGTTGTCACGCTGAAAGGGTCCCAGCTGTGCCATGCCCACAGCTGTGCTGAGTAGCCATGCCTCTGGCAGAATGCTTCAGCTGCAGGCCTTTTGCATGGATGATATTTAAATCTGTTGGAGCCTCGCTGGAGAGGAGCTGGCCCTGCATTTACTCAGATCTCTCGTGGTTTGTGGTAAGGAATTGGGACCTGGGGCTGAAGCCACAGCCTCCAGGACCAAACCACAGAATTTACACAGCTGCAAAGGCCTGCCAATTTACCTTCCCCGATGAAAGTCTGTCATCACACAGCTTTTGTGCTTCTGTCTGCTCTAGTTGTTGTTGGTGGAGGGAAGAATCTGTTTTGTTCAATATAGCAATGATGTCTAGCTCAGTTTAATTTTATTAGCTGCTGCTGATTTGTTGCTATTCAGTGCATCCTTGGGTTTATTTAGTATCAATAGCCAAGGGTAGAAATACCTGAATAGAAAGCTAGGTGGAAATGCTGAGTTTCTGGAGGACTCCAGGATTTCTTTTGCTCTTCTTTGTTTCCCTGTTCTAGGAGGTGTGAAGAACACTTGTCTGTTCACAGCTGAAACTATTGAAGATGCACAGGCCTGAAAGGGCACTGTAAGTTTCTGTTGCTCTCTGGTGTGGTCTTCTAGCAAACGTTATGGATGAAAGCTTTAGTTACAAGGAGATATGGTAAGTTTGTGTACGCAACTTCTATTTGGAAGAATATTTTGATGTTTTGTTTCTCTGGAGGAGACACAAAATACTTTGTTTCTCCAGAGGCTTGAGCCGACTGCTTTTGATCTGGGAGCTTACAGAATGGATAAGTGCAGCTGTATTGGGCTGGGTAGATGTCACCCTCAGGGATTTGTGCATGGATCTCTCCTTGGCCTGAACTGGAGAAGGGCCAGAGTTTGTTCACTTTCACTTTCTGTCACTGAGGAAAATGAATGCTGTTCTATATAAGCTATAATTTCTTCCCAAGTAGATGATGACTAAAGAAGGCCTGAACTCAGTATAGATAATCTTATATTTACTTGAAATGAATGTAGCTCATAACTCTTATTTTAGCACCAATCTGGAACACTACTGTGAACAGATTTACAATGTCTGCCTCTTCCTTACCTTGGCATTCTGGCATTTATGCACTTGCTGCACTGATAGTGCACATTCTTGCAGTGATACTTGGGAGTTAATGAAGCCCAAGCGTCTGAAAGGTGAGTAGGTAAAAGGTACTTTCAGATCCAAACCTATTCCTTTTGTGTGCTCCACAATCTTATTTTAGTTCTTAAATACGGTTTCATTCTTCTGATACTGAGAGTCAGCACTGATTTTAGTATGTGAGTCATCAGGAGAGTTATTAACTATTTTCTAGTTGCATGGTCCTTTGTTGCAGCATTGAAAATATCTAACTTCAACCATGTGTTTTTAGACTAGATACTTACAGAAGGCCTCTTCTGTGATTATAGAAGAGCAGATTTAATCTGGAAGTCATTGAGAGAAACCAATAAAGAACTTCCTTGATGTGATTTTTGGAGTTACTTGCTAGAATTGAACTGCATGTTTTCGGATATTGAACATAAGGGCACTTGAAAGCTTAAAGAAGGTTAAATGTAGATGATAATGAAAATGTTAGTGGTATTTATAGGTCAGTTGATAATGTCGGCATATTAAAGTGATACGAAATATCTCCTTGATTTCATGGACAGTGCCTTACTCTATATAGTTTATTGTAATAACATGATCCTTGATGTACACTGATGATAAGTTTAGCATTATAAAAATTTTTTTAGTAATCCAATTGTCCTGAAATGCCATATCAAAAGTATGTTTACTACAAAACATATACAGTTGCTGTCTGCCAGTGTTATCTCTATGAAAGCAACCTTAGCTAAGAAAGCACATTTGGAAAAAACGTGCCAAGCAGAGGTGGTTGGGGTTTTTTTTCTTTTGTTAGACTTTCTGGGAACATTCATTAATAGTTGAAGATGTGGTCTTTCAACTAAATTTCTTTCACCCGGATTATATGCAAATTGTATGCTTCTTCAAACATAAAGTCATATGCCACAAGTATGGTACTCACATTTCTTTTAATAAAAATAACTTTGGAATAGGTGCCTTGTTTGGTGAATTGCCTTCTTTGTTATTCATCACTGTGTAACATCTTTGTAGAACGACAGTAACTGGAAAGAAGGAAAATACTGGAAAGTGTTTCTTGGAGCTGTGTTTGGCAGAGGTCTGCCTTTCTGGAAAAGAAATGCTGATTTTGGTTCTTTATTTTGCCCTTTTTTGTGCTGTTGTGTACTGGAATAAAAGAATAAAAGTGAGCATTAGATGAGCTGTGAGTACACTTTGGACCAGACTTTGGGAGCCTCTGCTCTGACATGGATTCTGGTGTTACTTTATTCACAAAATCTCAGAACATACTCTTCCAATAAGATTTCACATAGTTTGATAAATGTTTGGATAAATTTCATACCATCCTAAAAGAAGAAGACAATAGTTCTTTCTTGAGGAACTGAGCTTAAGTGAAGTGCTCATTTCTGTTGGTGGGTAATAATTAAGAGTACAGATCCAAATCAGTGCTTTGTTATTCTGTTTCAGGAGTAGGCTGAATCAAGCCTCTGTCAAGAACAACTGCTGAAATACTGAATTAACATACCCAAGACCAGCACACCAGGAGTATAATCTTCTACCAAGAACAGTGTGGAGGTGTACCTTGCTCACAGAAGCTCTGGAAGCATTCTGAGACTCGGACAGACACAGTGCATCCTCAGAAGGCAGAGATGTTGCTGCTGTCTGAGCACTGCACACTGTGTTCAGGACTGATGGAAATAATGCCCAGTTTTGGGGGAGCTTGGTGGTATGGGAGAAAGTCACAGCAGCTCTGATAGGGTGGCTTGTCACTTTCTTGTGGAGCCAGATACAGCTTCTGTTCTCTTTTGCACCCACAAATTTGGTATAATATTAATGAGATTGTCATTAGGTTTCATTAGTGAAGCTCCATAAAACAAAAAAAGCAAAGGTTCTATAACCCTGCTAAAACTTGGTATGTCATTTATACAAAGTGGGTGAGCAGAGATCAGTAGCCGTGAAACACTGCTTTTCCAGAAATATGAAATACTTAGGTAAAATATCTAGGTAAAATCTAACAGAAATTTGGTTACTGCATGACAAAACGGTGCCTCTTCCCTACTAAATAGGTTTGATCATCTCCTTAATGCAAGCCCTGCACCTTCACTTAGATTCCTTCCCAGGCATAGTGGATCTGCTCACCAAGAGAATTTGTCCCACTGGATTCCTTTTCTGTTCTGTGCAGTTGAATGAGAAGTGTGTGTCTCTTGATGAACAGCAACTGAAAGAAATATTGATGACTGCCAGGGCATCTACAGAAAAGGATAAGAAAATTACTACAACAGTGAAGACAAAGGGGCATTGTTAACTCTTTCTTGTAGGTTGTATATATTAATAGTAACAAGTAAAGTTTTGAATTTTTTCAGAGAAACACACAAGGCCTTGAATTGTATTGTTTTAATTGCAGCTAACTGAATGAATTAAGTGGAAAATTGCACACAGTACTTTGATTGTCTAATTCTCTGTATGTGAGGCTTTGGGAACAGTTTGTTATTATAAAAGAAAAGCACTAACCAGAAATCAGCCAACATGTAATTGCTAGGCTGAGGGGCAGTTTGGGGAAAGCTGATACTTATTTATAAATTATTAAATAAAAGCACATAATATGAGGATCATCTCTCACTGCCTCCACACTTCATACATTACTCATCTTCCTAAATTTCATGGTTTTGTACTCCCTTAGTACATTGCTGCTTATAACCAATGCAGGCATCAAAACCACCCACATCCAGGAAAGGAGATGCCTGTGCATTTATGATGGCAGTTTTGGTTATGGGACTCATCAAAGATTATGAACCTTCAGTTCAAGGAAAAGGAATCTTGACTAGACTTTTAAAGGTTGTTTTCAGTACCTGAAATATACCTGAGCACCTGGGACTGTTCAGGTAGCTGAAACTCTGGCCAGTGTTTCCACCTGACCTTGTAGCTTTAGAGATTATAGTCCGCCACTAGCCTAAATAGAAATTTGACAGAGTTCTCAAAAAAAAATTGGTTATGTAATNCCTTTAGAGATTACAGTCCACCAGTAGCTTAAATAGAAGACTTAAGAGCAATTTTGGCATTAAATTTGACAGAGTTGTCAAAAAAAAATTGGTTATGTAATTCCCATCAGTTTTGGTAAGAATCAGGTAACTTTGGGTTATCTCATGTGGTTCTCACTGCTCCCTAGTGCCTTACTACCCTGGGAAACAGCCACTTGCAAGACAGAGAGGAGGTTGGTGGAGTTGGACTCATCAAGAAGATAGAACAGTACTTCATCCTCAGTGTTTTTAGCTATTTCAGCTCTTTGGGAGGATGGAGCTGCCATTCGTTCATTTGAGGGCTTCCATGGGCCACAGGAGTGGTTCCTCATGTGCCACATAACAAGGGTTTGGGTAATGTCTGGCCTCACAAGTGAGGTGTGTGTCTCAGAGAGCAAGAGGCCCTCGGTGACCTGCCGCAGAGGGTCTGTGGATGGAATGGTGTGCCAGCACCTGGGGACCTGGCACTGCTGGACACATCTTTGGACTTGCTGAGGTGCTCTATATGATGAGATTTGTGCTGCACAAACAAACCCCACTATTAAGCCACTTAAACACTGTTTATGCAACTTTAAAATGGAGGCTTGATTTTATGACTTCATCTGCAGGCTTGTTGAAATTTGTGTGTCCATGCTGAAGTGGTGTGAAGATTAAATTGCTAATCCTAGTTACCAGCCTAGACTGTTGCACAGAAGGTGCCTGAGAGGTGGAACTGGGCAGAGTTCAGCTTTTCACAGCTCTTGCCAAGAGTTATTTGGTATCCCTGTCACTCTTTTTTGAAGTCCAAAAATATTTTTCCCCAAATAACCTATTTTTCTGCAAGAGAACACAGCTGCATTTATGAAAGGTCTTGGCTTTTACAGTAAGTCTGGTTTGTATAGTTTCCTCTCTCTATGTATGTTGTCTGCATAAGTACCAACAGTCATAATGAAAAACACGGTTTTGTTACAGGAATTTTTAACAGTGGTTTTCAGTAATTTAGAAAACATTGGAGCTACTTCCAACAAATGAAAAAATCAAAACGAAGCGGCTTTGAAAATGTTGATACACTTTGGCAAATAAATCTTTGGTTTTAACCCTGCTCTATTATTCTTTCTCTGATACTAAAACCAATATAAAGCAATATTGCTTTCAACCAGCTCAACAGAAGATGCCATATGGCTTTCACCCTACTGTCCCCTGTGTTGGAGGGCTGAATCTTGGCTGTGCTCTTGTGCAGCCTTTGGCTGAGTGTTCTGAGACAGCCTCTATTCAGTGCTTGTGTGCACTGTTAAAGCTGCCTTCACTGCACCTCTTTTTCCAGCACGACATGGGAAAGTTCCTGGATTGAATTCTCCTCTATCACAAAACTCATATGGGAGGCACTCAAAATGTAAGGCCTTTCAAATCCTTGTGAGTTCACAGCATTTAAAGATAAGAGCACAGTATTGCCAAGAAATGTGTCTTGTTGAGGCCCACAATTAACTTTATCAAAAGAAGGAATCTTATTTTTGCCTGCTGCAGATAGAGGTTACATCTCAAAGCAGCCTAAAGTTAAAGATAGATATTGCATCTGGTTCAGATCACGATATGATGAAAGATTCAGGTTAATTAGTATTTATTCTTAGTTGATAGTTATTCCTTTTGGCTTGAGCTAACAAGCAGGAGTTGGAGTCCCGCAAAGTTGTGTCTCCTGGGATGAGAGATGAATAAGGGAGACAGTCTCCGTGGTGAAAATGTATTTAGGGATAGGAATGTCAGCATACACACATGGCTCTTGTGCATGCAGAGGTGTGGACACATGGCTCGGAGATTATTAAGCTGAGTTAAAACTGGCTCTGGTTTCCCTTTTCCTGCTTCCTTCCCCTGGTCATTAGTCAACGCCATTGCCTTGGGCTTTGACAGGCTGAAGGGAGGATTGGATGTAGGCATGGACTGAGGCATTCCACGGGGCCATGGACGGGGGAGGTGTCCCAGTTCCCTGCTTGATGCAGTGCCCTCACACCTCCACACCCCCACAACCCCTGTCCCCCACCTCTTGCCCTAACTGGGTGGTTTTGGCCACAGGGAGCAGCTGTGGAGAAGGTGACTTCCCAGAGCCCCTCCAAGGCTTTCAATTCCCCTTTCTTGCCACTGTTTCCTGCAGCACCACACGGGCTCTATCAGCAGAAACACTACAGCGTAAGTGCAGCTGTTCATCTTAGATAGAGCTGTTTTTTTCCTGAGGTCTCCTAACTGCTTATGCAGCCAGGAGGAGCCCACCAGCTGGAAAGCAGCTTTCCACGCTTTTTCAGTTCCCATTTTTACGCCTTTTTTCCCCCCCCTTTAGTGTTCATTTGGTATTGAGACGTTTCTAGCAGGATCTCCTATGTATCCAGGCAGAGATCCTCTTTTCCAGTAACCTCATGGACTGTTTTGTTCCCTCAGGCACTCACAGAGAAGGCAACTTCTGTGTTGGTGGGAATTCTCTGACGTCGCAGGTTCCAGTGGCCCGGGCAAGGGCAGTCCCACAGTGGGCAGGCCCTGGATCTCCTGCCCCACAGCCATAGGGCTCCACTTTCCCGCTCTCTCACATGGCAGTCTGGGTCCCCCCAGCAGGCGAGGCTGTTGGTATAGAGGGCTGCGGGGAGGCCACTCCTGTCCTGAGGGGCTGAGGCGATGGCAGGAGGGCTGTGGGTGTCTCTGGGTGTCTCTAGGCTGAGGCAATGGCAGGGGAGCTGTGGCTGTCTTTGAGCTGAGGCAATGGCGGGGAGGACTGTGGGTGTTTGTGGGCTGAGGTGATGGTGGGAGGGCTGTGGGTGTCTTTGAGCTGAGGCACTGGTGGGAAGGACTGTGGGTGTTTCTGGGTGTTTGTGGGCTGAGGCGATGCTGGGCGGGCTGAGGCGATGATGGGAGGGCTGTGGGCATTTCTGGGCTGAGGCGATGGCGGGAGGGCTGTGGGCCTCTCTGCGTGTCTCTGGGCTGAGGCGATGGCGGGAGGGCTGTGGGCCTCTCTGCGTGTCTCTGGGCTGAGGCGATGGCGGGAGGGCTGTGGGCCTCTCTGCGTGTCTCTGGGCTGAGGCGATGGCGGGAGGGCTGTGGGCCTCTCTGCGTGTCTCTGGGCTGAGGCGATGGCGGGAGGGCTGTGGGCCTCTCTGCGTGTCTCTGGGCTGAGGCCATGGCAGGAGGACTGTGGGTGTCTCTGGGTGTTTGTGGGCTGAGGCGATGATGGGAGGGCTGTGGGCATTTCTGGGCTGAGGCGATGGCGGGAGGGCTGTGGGCCTCTCTGGGTGTCTCTGGGCTGAGGCGATGGCGGGAGGGCTGTGGGTGTCTCTGGGCTGAGGCAATGACGGGAGGGCTGTGGGTGTCTCTGGGCTGCCATCACGGCTTGGAGCGTGGCGTGGGTGCAGTTGAGCAGGTTTTGCTTTGTGGACATGGCTGCACAGGCCAGCCAGTGTAGATTTGTGACTCTCCCCTGCCCTCCTTTCTGGAAGTGTTTGATTTAA
Source organism: Mystacornis crossleyi (assembly GCA_013400655.1). NCBI lineage: Eukaryota > Metazoa > Chordata > Aves > Passeriformes > Timaliidae > Mystacornis > Mystacornis crossleyi. The sequence goes on from VYZQ01008571.1 coordinate 11,153, forward strand.
AGTCTCAACAAGACCTAAATTCAATTCCCTTAATGTGCTTTTGGCCGTCTACTTTTCCTCAGCCCTGAGGAGGAGCTGGCCCCTGCACCTGTGTCAGGCAGGCTATGAGATGAGGCTGAACTTGCAATCCCCCTCCCCATGCTTTTCTTTGCAGGGGCCTCGCTGAGGAGCTGTGGGGTTGAACAGAGATAGAATAGCACAAACTGGGGTTTTGGATGCAAGAAGGTGGGTAAAAGGACTCCCAAACTTGCACGTAAGTGAAATAGATGGTAATTCTGCCTTGGAAACACCATGGTAGTCTCTGGAGATTCCTGAGCAGTGAGCTCCTGCCTTGGAGCACAGTGCTGGGCTTTGCAAACCCCTGGTCTCTGTCTGCTTTACAGCCTGTAGCAGCCAAATAGGACACAAAGCTCAGTGCACAAAGCTTGTTGCTTTTAGCACAGGAAAATTCTAAGCTTAAACCAAACCATGTAGAATAAATATTAAAAGCACCACTTACACTGTTTATGCCATCATAAAGAAACTCCTAAAAGAAAGAAAAGCAGGAAAATAATTTTGTTGCTCGCTTAATTGTGGAAGCTTTATTATTTCCTGCTGTGCTGATGATAAAGGCCTATTACCAAGGCTGAATCCCAGTTAGATCAGGTGTGTTCTATGTCATTATAGTCTCGAGCATCAGCTGTTTTGGTAGTGCAACAAACTATTTGGGATAAGCAGCCCAGTTCTTTGAGAGTTTGCCCATGTAGAGGCACAGACTCTGTTGGTTTGGTCACCGCTTATTGTCAGCATGGCACACGTACATGGCTCTTGTGTATGCAAAGGTGTGGACACACAGCTTGGAGATTAGTAAGCTGAGTTAAAACTGGCTCTGGTTTCCCTTTTCCTGCTTCCTTTCCCTGGTCATTAGCCAAATGACTGAAATGTGTGTTAAATAAATATCTACAAACCAGGTGTGTCTTTCATTTGCTTCCCAGAAAGAAGAGAGTAACTCTCCTACCTGTGACTTCTGCGATGAAAATGGCAGGACAGCTATGGATCTGCAGCAAACTGCAGCTGTGTGACAGCTACAGGTAAGCTTGGAAATTAAGCTGTTACTATGAAAAGCACAAAGCTTGGAAGCAATTTATTCCTTGTGTTGTTTGCTCCTCATGTTGACTACTGGAAACTAAATTCAGTTTAATGTGCTCAGACACAGTCTTTTCCATAGACTAAGTGTTCTGCAGGTTCACTGAACAGAATGAACTCTGTGTTTTGGAGGTATGAGGAGGCTGGATGAGCAGGTGGGGGAGATGGAGTTAGGAGGTTCTGCCACCCTGGAAAGCATTGGAGCTGGGCTACAATTATGAGATGCTAGACTTGAAAGAAGTTCTCAGTGTGCCTTTCTTTTCGGGCAGGTGGGACTTGAAGTCTAAGACCTTGGATTATTAATTCCTTTTCTTTGTTGTTCCAAAGAAATGGTGGTCCTCCTGCAGCCTTTGCAGTGAGTCTGAGAGAGCACAGACCTGTTCCAGGCCCAAACATGGACACAGTCAATGAGTATTAATGTCTGATTATTAAAGCTGGTTTTCAGAGTGAGCCTTTCTTTAAATATGAAATCTGTATTTTTATTGCTTTCCTGAACTGTTGTCTCAGACTTTGTACAGGTTCAGGAAAATTGTACTGAATATTGGTAAGTACACACTAAAGAGGATGTGGTTAAGTTCACACTTTGAAACAGCTTTTCCACCACAAGGATTAGTATTTACTGCCTTCCTTTTAATTGATGACTTTTATTCTTAGTATCAACTTCTGACAGTGTGGAATATATTTGTAAATATATTTGCCAAAGCCATATATTGGATGATTCCTCTGTTTCTAGCATGTCTGAAATGACCACATACAGAATGTAATTAAAAATTAACATGATACACAAATTGCATGTTCCTATCATCTTTTAAACATCTTACTAGGTAATACTTTTTCCAGTTTTATTATGTCTTTTATTTAAATTATTAATAAATTACTAATTAGTAATTTATTTAAATTACTGTTTAAATTGATGTGAGGAAAATAAGCATATGTACTAAAGGGGACTGTTTTGTTTGTGTTAGAATATTATGAAGGATTTTCACACTAGCAGCCATTACAAAACCCAACCAATCCAATAGCATGGGGAAGCCGGTGGTTTTCAAGTAGCTGGGGTGGGTGCAAAGGAAAAGATTATAGAAGAGGCTTGGGGGAAATAAATGAGGGGGGGGAAGAGAGGTTGACTTTTCTGTATGGTGTATTGACTGGTTGACAATTTAGACCATATATATTTTTCTGTCCTCCTGTGACTGGTCAGGATTAAGCTGAAGATGTCTTGGAAAAGAAGGAAGATGTCTTAGGTTCCCCAACATGATGAGTTTCCAGCTAGTGATTATCATATACCTCGCTTTGTAGAGTGCTAAGTCTTAGATTTACCTTCCTCTGCAGAGAAATGGAACATGACTGAAGCAGAGATTTACACTATGGCAGGTTTCAGGAGGTCCGTGAGCTTTCAGCAATGCCCTATACAAACACAAATGCCAAAGTGTTTCTTGAGATAATGCTTCACCAGTGTAATGTTAATTTCTGAACTTGTATAATTACTGAAAACACTTGGAAAAAATATCTTTTTCCCTAAGTTTTCTGCTGATTATTTTGGTTGAATCTACCTTACCATACAAGCATGTTCTTATTATACACTCTGTGTAAATAGAGCACTCAATAATAATAAAAAAATAACAGGACACAAGGGGATACCATACTATCCTTCCCTTCTTCCTTTTGTTTGAGCTTTTTGCCATCTTGGTAGGCGGTCTCCTTTTTATGTGTACATCTTAATACTTAGGAACTGAATGTAACTTCTGTTTATGGGTTTTGTAGCATTTGGAAGATGACACTTTCCCACTGCACTGAATGCTTTGCTATTCTGCATGAATGATGTACACAGTATTGGAGTGTATGTACTATTTTTCACCAGAAATAAATTCTATTTCATGAAAGTGGAGAATTATAGAGAAAATTTGCTGACTACTAGTGCAACTTAGGCAGATCCATAACAGGACAGTACAATAATTATGTGCTTTGAAATATTTAATTTTCTTTCTATAACCCTCTTCTTAACTTTGCTAAAATTCAGCCTGTCAGTGTTGGTACCCTGTCTGTTGTTAGCACTTCCAAGTGTGTTTGGTAAACCACTGAGCTGAGTGCATTCAGGAGGGTGGACACAATGCTGGTGTCATTGCAATCTGTGGTAGAATGAAAATTGCTTTTGGAGCAGTATGCTCAGTGTTTCTGTGGAGGCCCCTGAGCAATCAGGAGTGGGCAGATGCTCTAGTGGGCATGTAGCCCACATCATGCTCTGTGGATGCTCACATGGATGAGGCTACCATAGTGTGGGGTTTACTGCTACAGCCAGCAGTCCCCTCCAGTGCTGTGAGCCCTGCTTTGTTTGGAAAGAGGTAGAAGAGTGGAGATGGAGATGCAGAATCTGCCGTTCACTCCCAGGCTTTCCTGTCTTCAAGGAACCATCAGAGCAGCCCATTACTTTCAGGTATTGCCAGTACACCAACCTTAGAGAAGGTGGGTGTCTCATTTGAAACACACCACTTTCTTTTTTCAAAGATCTCTGTCCAAGCCTTGTGGACTGTATGCTTCTGTCCTCACCAAAGAACTGCAGAAATACCCAACTGTGCAATCCCCTTTCCCTTTCCATATTCTTGGGAGAGTGAAGGATAAGGAATTCCAATAAAGCTGCTCTTGTGCTTAGGTAGTCAGGCTCTACCTGTCTAGACATATCTGTGAGACCAAATTGCTAAATGAAGACTCACACTCCCAGGACTTCTGCTTCTCCCTGGTAACCTTTCAGCCCGGTAAACTTATCCTTAGAAGAGCCCTGCGCTTTCATTTGGAGACTGTGGTGTGCAGAATGGAAATTTTAAAGTGTTAGAATAGCCATTCCACAGAGTTTCTCTGAGCTATGAATCCCTTTCCCTAAGTCAAGACGCTTCTCCCAATTCTTCTCTCTCTCCCCCAGCACAACAGAACTATTTGCTTCAGTAAATCCCTTGACTGCATTGTCTTTGTTTGGCCCCTACCACACCCAAACTGTTCAAGATCTTCCATGAATTTTCTTCATGCTGCTCACAACAGTTAGAGAAGTGATACTTACGGAGAAAACATTAAAGCAACTGAGGCTTATAGAGCACACTGAAGGAGCATTGCCAGTGCTGTCCTGGCTCCCTAGGTGGGATATCCCAGAAGCTGCAGCTGCTTTCCCATCTTACCTTAACTCTCTGAACAAGGGAGGAGAGGAAGCAAGAAGAGAGACATTTCCGCAGTGATTGCAACACGTAGTGATAGGCGAATTCCCTCTCCCTGCCCTGTGACAAGCATGGTGTAGGTCATAAAGTGCTGCAATCCTTATCGGGGCTTTTCGGGCCATTTTTAAAAATAATTTCATCTTTGCTGTCACGTATTCCTCCCTCGCTGAACAGGGACTGACTAATTAGCAGTGGTTCAGTGGCAGATGCTATTGTGAAAAGGGTTTGATGGTGATCTAACTGGGAATAAAATTGTCTTAAAGGTCCAGGCAGACATTTTCTAACCTCTCTGTGATACAGGTTCTATTGGCTGGTTTGTGAAACCAGCCCACACAGTCGAAGGATGAACCCTTTTGCATGTAAATGGCTGCTCCTCTTCCAAAATGATACCTGTGGCCATCAAGTTGCATCCTGCACTAGTCCTCACTGATGTGTGAAAAGCAATAATGGTGTTGACTGATCCGCCTACCCACATTTTCTAGCAGGAGAATAAAATGCCAGAGTTGATGGTAGTTAGTTACCTGTGTCATTCCTCCAAACACTGTTAGCAAGCAATCAACACTGGTTGTTTTCTTCTCAGTCTGAAATCACATTAACATTAGTCATGTAAAAAGCTATACTGTTTTGAAATAAATATTTATCAACATATCCTATTGTGGTTTATTTTTAGTCTGCTGATATGTTTGACTACTATCTCATATGACCATGACATTTGTAAACAGAGCAGGGAGGGTGTGTCACTACCCTTTAGGTTGGTATTTTTCTGGTAATTGTTACCAGATTATGATATTCACATATCAGACCCTAAACTCTAATTTTAACAATACAGACAGGAGAGCTATAACTTCAGCTCTCATGTTATCTGCTCTTCCTCTCATTTTTAGTTTGTTTTGCAGGGGAATGGTTCAAGTGTGTAAATGTAGAGGACTAATGCCATTTGAGATGCCTGAACTTCAGCTATTGCTCTAGAGGAGCAGTGGCCTCCCAAGTGTCCTGTGCCATGGTCTCAGCCCAGTGAAGGTTTTGTAGATGCCCAAAAGTGGCTAAATTGTGTTGGACAACTTGTGAGGCAACTGTCCCTCACCCTAGGTTTCTGCCAGCTGTTTCCCGTGGGTGTCACCAGGGAGATACCTTCAGCACCCAGCCATCTGCTGACACCTTGTGAGGAGATCCTCATGCCTCCCACTGAGCAGGCACAGGCTCAATCCTCTCAGCTACTCCCCAGCTACTGCATCACTCGCTGCAAGCTGGGTGATTTGGGCGTTCTACAGAGATTGATGTACATAAGGTTTTTTTCCCCTGTGATACTATTTGGGAAAGCTTCCTCACATGTATGAGAAAATACAGTGGTCCTGCCAGCATAAGTAGGGAAAAGCCTAAAAGTGTTAGGTTAAAACTGCCATGCTTTAATGTGTATGAATTTGGCTTTTTATACATAACTGAAATGTATCTATGTAAGTCAGCTGTACCCATTGGTTGGAGGCTCCTAGAGCTACCTTGCAGAAGATCAGTGAGCAGTTTGGAGGTTCATGGGCTGCAGCAGTGGTGGGCTGTGGGAGGCCACCGTGAGACCCAAGAAAGCAGCTTGGCCTCTTGCATCCCTCCTTGTTTCTGATGATAAAATGTAAACGGAGATTTACTGCAGTACTTTCTCATACTGAACTGGATTTTTCCATAGTAACTTCTGCAGCTGTCACAGGAGTGGAATGAGCTTTGAGACTGGGGGATGCGTCCTCCTCTGTCCGAGGTGATGTTCAGGAGTTAGGCTGGAAGATTTCACACACCAAACAAGAGGCTGAGGCCACCAGCGTGTGACATTTGTGCAGTCATCTCACAGCACTGGACATAGTGTGAAATTCTGTCAGGCCTCTCTGAAGGACACGGGTCTGGCAGTGCAGCATGGGCATCTCATCTTAGGTACTTCTGACCAGTTGTACCCTCTCAGGAGAGGGACAAGAGCTGCCTGGGTGGGGCATGTCCTGTGTTTGGGACTGCTGCCTTCTGCTGGTGCCACTGCTCACAGGTGCTATTGCTGGCACATCCTTCCAGGCTGCAGAGGGGTGTAAAACTGTGGGCCTGCTCCATGCATGGCCAGGCTGCCCAGGAAACAAGTTTAACTGACCATGGGTGGTGTTTTCAAAATCAATCAAGGGATCTGTCCCCACTCATCTCTATTTTCATTCTGCCACAGGTTGCCGAACACCTTCTCAGCTTGTGTGAGCACCCAGATGTGTCATCCGGACTGTGCTGTGTCAGAGCAAGTGCTTACTGTGCCTTTTCTAGCTTGGCTGATTTTGGCAAAAATCTGCCCATCCGCTGGTGCAGGGAGGTTTAAGTTCCTAAATCCCTTTGTCTGCCTCAAAAAATCATAAGCTGCAGAAATAGAGAACCTAGTAGATGCAGCTGCCAATTATGGAGTTGAGAATGAATGAAAAAAACCCAAAGAAATGTCACTCATTGAGTTAGTCAATCAGTTTGTTGCCTAGGAGAGGAGGATTTTTGGGATGCCAGAGTTCCTGGTGTATTAAGGATATGCAATGACAGACCAGGGAGGCAAGAGAGAGCCAGAGGCGCTTGTCACTGTGTTGTGTTGATGGTTTGGTTCAGACCTCAGTCAGGGTGAGTGGGTGGTGTCTATCACCTTTGCTTGATAAACTCCTGGTCACCAAACAACAAAATGATCGCTAAAACCCTTCAAAATATTTTACAGGGCATGCATTTGCCCATGTTTGTTGTAATTTTTTTAAGCAGGAGTGCTTAGGTACTATTTCAGGAGGGAGTTCCTCCAATGTTCCAGCCCATGTGAGATCTGGAAGCTGCTTGGAGGCACCTGTGCCAGCAGGGAGATGGGTGCTTGGTACACAGCCCAAATTCTCTTGGTTTATAGGGCATCCTGACCAGCCCTCCTGCAGGTCCAGCCAAGCTGACAATGGCAGGAAGAGCCACACTCTACTCCCTGAGGAATGGAGACTTTAAAATTCATAATGTCAGTGCCGTTCTTCAGCTATGCTTAGCTAAAGATAAATGCTAATTGCCAAAGCCTTTCTCAATGTGAATGGGCATACATCAGCTCCTGAAAAATGCACTTGCTGATTTAGTTAAAAAAATAAACAAATCAATTCTTGGGCTTTCGAGCATTTAAGCTTCCTTAAGTAAGCAATAGATTTTCAGAAGAAAATGCTTACTAGGAGGCAATCCAGTGAGTCCCATTAGGAACAGTAGGAGCACTAGGAGACCCAGATTCAAATCTTAGTTTTGCCAGCACTTCCCAATATATTCCTAGAAAAAAAACCAGCTAAATAGTTTGTTAGACCAGAATTATCTTTCAGTGTATTCACAGTATACCTTTCCGATAAACCCAAAATTATGAAGGTTTGTTAAAGCAGGAATAAAATCCACCTTGCTGATGGGGTAATGTGATAACTAACCAGAGAGAATGTTTTTGTAGTGGTTTTGTACCAGTGAAAAGGCAGGTGCTGCGAGTTCACTGGTTGCCTGAAATCACAGAGAATAGCATGTCTTGAAAAAAGCAATTGCTGAAGTGACCCTGTGGTGCATCTGCATTGATTGAGTGAAAGGATGATGCTGTCCTCATATTCTTAATAGTTTTGTTATCTGTCCTCAGTGAACTGAGAGGGCTGATGGAGAGGCGCTGCCTGATAAGCGCTCCTGCTGTACAGTGAGATTTTGGTTGATGGAGGGGAGGTCCACTCTACCAGGATTAACTGGATACTGGAAGAAAAGAATAGGGAAGGTCCCAGACAGAGGCACTATTTTTCAAATAATCAAACAAAAAAAGCCACCAAAGGTTTTTGTTCAGCTTGAGGCAGCCATAGCATTTGTTTCATGGAAACCTCTGCAGTTGATCAAGACAGGCGATGAGTAAGATTGTGCTCTGTTCATGAAAGCACCTTCTTCCAGAGACTACTGCCTGCTCCTGATCTGCTGCTAATTAGTCTCCACCCTGTGATACTGAGTCATTATATTCTTTGCCCTTTTCCATGGCTGCTTTTGGTGTGGAAACTGAGACAAATATTGCTCCCCTGCTGGAAATCATCGTCATGTCATCAAGTTTATCAGTACCTGTAAGCCCAAACCAAAAAGGAATAGATTTTCTTTTTGGCCAGTGACCTCTGACAGGAATGTTTTGAGGTTCAGATATGTTACGTGTTATGGTGATGCACTATAGATAGAATCTGGCTAGTTTCTGTAATGTCACAAATTCTTTTATTTGTTAAAACATCAAAGCTATTTATCAGCCTTTAAAGCTACTGTCAGGAAGAGGTGGAGGGATTCCACACTCAAGGCCCTTCAGTGCTTCTCTCAGCAGCAGATGCCCGTGTTTGTGCTTTCCTGTAGACTACCATGAGGTGTATTGCCTCCAGCCATGACTTCCCAGTTTATAAGAAGGTTGTGCAGGAAGCTGCCCTGCAACTTTCGTGCATCCTCTTGTTCCATGCATCACTGGATTGAACGCCTCCTTCCTCATAGGTCAAGTTCTGTTTTGGTCTGTTTTCTTGGTGGAGGAAGAATGGGATAAGTTTCCAGGGTCACCAGTGTCTTTCCCTGGTATGACTGACTTCCTTGATTTGGCAGGCATTGCTACCACTGGGCTATTCTTGACAACGTGTTTTTCTGCTGAACTGTGCTCAACCGGATCTGGTTCAGGCTTGGTACAATGACTCAGATGGGCTGGAGAGAGACCCTCAGGACTTATGGAAGCAATTAGCTTTAGATGACTGAGTTGGAAAGTTGCTTAGTGGGTTACACAGTAGGTTTCTGTAGCAGATGCACAACCATCCCCATTATGCCTTAACCTATGAAGTGGGACAAGAGCTCCTGGCTGTGTTCACTGTGATGGGTGGCTGCAAAGCTGTGGTGGGTATGCCTAGGTGACAGAAGCAAAACTGGGTCATTAAAAACTTTAATTAACAAGTAACAGAGATAATCTTGGGATTTCCCAAGAATCCATGTCTCATACTGTATTGCTCCTTCCCCAGTTATCTCTGAATCCTGTGTCTGCTGTCTTTCTTTATTCAGCACTTTGGGGCTAGGTAGCATCTTACCTTTACAAATGGGCTTGTCAGTTGAAAAATGTAATTTGCCTGGATGGCAAATACCTTTGTTTTGGCAGCTGGGAATCCCATGATGCTACCTGTTCAACTCTTGGTGGGGAATCAAAAACACCTAAACGTGTCTGGGCAGTGCAAGGAGTGTAAGTAAGGGTGCTTTCCGAGAGGGCTGGGAGGAGTCTGCTGAGCCCTCTGCACAATAGCAAGTTCCAGCTTTTTTTCTTTGTTGTATTTCTGTGGGAATTAGGATGGCTGTGCCATTCCGGTAGAAGCAATTCCACCCAGTACATGTACTGGACTGAGGTGGACTGTGTCTAAAAATGCCCCATAAATGTTGACAACTGCCAGTGACTAATTTGAAGAAAGGATGAGAAGATCATAGTAAAATTACTTCTCTGTGACACAGCAATTATTAGTGTTGGGGTAGACCAAGCATCCAGTAGCATGCCAAAGAGTGGTGGCTTTTTCTACTTTCTCCACATCCTTTTCTTAATAAGTCTCTGTTGCAATAAAATCAAAGATGCAGGAAGAGAGAAAGAGAAGAAACTTCTGCACTTGTGTGAAATGATAAAATAAAGGCAGCTTTTTTCAAACAAGCTTCATGAAATGGCTCTATGGTAACACCAAGAATTACGAAAGGGGCAAATCTTCACCACTAAATATTTGTTCCTTTTACAGTGAGCCTTGACAAAACTCAATTTGTCTTTGACCTTACAGAACTTAATTTACAGTATCAGTAGTTTCCTGCCATGACTCAGTGGCTGGAACAGTAATATCTGACTGTTGTTTTTTTCCTCTCTATTTCCAGATCTCTTTTGAAGCTTCTCAGAGTGGGCGGGGAGAGACAAGTGACAGATATAGTCCTGGTTTTTGCCCTTCCTCTTGCACCCCCCCTTCTTCTTTTTTTTTTTTTTCTTTTCCCTAAACAACCTTCTCCTGCATTTTCCCCTTCCTTGCCATCCTCTTATCCATCGGGTTTCCCTTTCATACATGTCCTGGACCAAATCTTACTTTCCTTTTCATTCCTACTGGTAGTGTCTATGCCTGCTGATAATGCCTGGGAAATACTGAGATCATTCCCCTGCTGGTTTTTTCCCCTCAGTGGTAATTTTCTACTCCAGATCAAGCCTCTTAATGTCCTCCCTTCCTCTGCAGTTATCTTGCTGAGTCTGCACTGCTGTAAGAAACTCTGCTACCAGCAGAGATGGATTGAGTTTTGTATAATCTGTCCTGGATATGGTCTATGAATAAGTTTGGAATAAAAGTTGGCTGGAAGATTGTACGAAACCTGGCCTTTGTCTTTGGGTCGTCAGTAGCTGGGATAATGAGTGATAATGGAGTAAGGCAATGGCAAGCCCCACTTGTGTGGAAATGGTCTGAATTCTGCCCCCTGGCCTTGCTATCACAAGATTCCCCTGCCTCAAGGCTAAGAAGCAGTAGTTGATGTTTACTCCTGTCAGTTGTCAGCAAGCCCTGAGATCTTCCCTGGAGCTTAGAGTGAAATCCTCCTGCTGCTGCAGCCTCCAGTCTAGAGGTGGCTGGCGCAGCAGGAAGCCCTGGCTCAGGGTTGGGGCAGCTAGGAACAGGGAGAGTGTTTTGTCACGCCAAAGTGACAGTCCTTGACCCTCCCTACTGCAGGAGTAAAACCTACATGTAGTCCTGACTGTGCCTTCTGACCCTATGCAGCCTTTTGGTCTGGACAACAGAGCAAAATGACCTACTTGTCAAAAGTTAAGAAAAGTACTCCAGAGTCCTGATATACTAATATCTCTTTAACTCCCAGATTTTCCAAAATTGTGTAGTACTGACTCTTTATCGTCTCTTCTGGAGATCTCTAATCCTACACCTCTGATCAGCACTCTGGGAACTTCCACATTTAAGAAGTCCTTTGAATTTGCAAGTGATAGTCCTGAGCCAACCTTCTAGATTGGCAAGATTATTTAATAATTTGAGTTCTGTAGTTTCTTTTCTGCTGAACTTGACTCTTGTGTAGGATATGGATTAGGAGCCCATCTTTAATGGAAAATTTAGCTTACTTTGGAAGGCTTGGAAGGAATAATCATGGCTCTGCTGCATGTATTAAGGAGGTGTGAATCTGAGAGAGTGACAACAGATAGAGGCCAAAATTAAGTGAAAAGTATTTTAGTCTACTCAAGGCTACCTTCAGCTTTGCATGATCCTTTCAATTTCTGTCTAAGCACAGCAGGCCTGCAGGCTGGGAAATTATCTGTGCTCAGTAGAAGCTGCTGGTATGTGGAGTTGGCAGTTACTTCTCTGAGGTGACCTCTTCAGGGCATGTGAAGCTCAGGAACAATTTCAGATGTGCAGCTTGTCTGTTACTTGCTGCAGAGACCCCAAGTACTACCCTGGTAGATGAGATGTACAGCTTAGGCCAAACTGGAGCTCAGGGTGTTTGAATCTCCTGATAGCTGTCAAGCTGACCACGCTCTTGCGGCCTCTGTTTCTGAGATCCCTCATGCTCATTTAGGCAATGAGTTAGAAATGTGTGTCAGACCAAAAATGTGAGGGGGAAATGCACTGACACAGTCCTCCACTTTTCCAGTGGGACATATAAAATTTGGTAAAGTTCATGGTTCTCCTCAACAAAACTCTTGCACTGTACCTAATCTGGAATCAGCCTAGGTCTTTTATATCTCGATCTGGAGAATCAGAAGATGAGACTGCAGGTGCTGAGGTTCACCTTGGGGAACATTCAACATAATTCCATAACTTTTGTCCCACATGTTCTGTTTTGGGGAACATGGGAAGCTGTAATTAACCTTGATTTTTTTGAAACGAAATTGTAAAACTGACCCGGCTCTGGACATCACATCAGCAATATATTTCAGGCCAAAATTACTTGGAAGTCTTCACAGTGTTTTGTTTAGGCTGTGATCTGAGGAAGTTTGTGGGAAAAATGTAGAAAGAATTATTACAGAATACTGAAATTGGCCCTCAGGTCAGCTGTGCAGTATTTGCCAATATGAGGTGTATTCTTGCCTTTGTGACCTACATTCAGGGGAACGCCTAATGGCAAAATAGACAGTGGAGCAGAACAAACTGCTTTTCATGTGAAATACTGAGAACAAGTGATATCTGTGCACAGGGACCAGACTTCTCTTTAGCTTGCAGGACTCCATTCAATTGGTTTTTAGCTGTGCTCAATGGAAGTCTAGAGTAATTACTTGGGTGAGGAATGAGGAATGCTTTTCAGGGCTATGAAATATAAACTAGTTGAATTTGCTTTATTTGAAGCTGAAGAGGCCAACCCAATAGAAAATGTGACTCTTTCATAAAATCTGCAATAGGGCTTGGAAGTCTTAACTTTTGTGGAGGCTTCCTTGTCTCCATATGAATGTTCACATTGCTGTTTGGGATCCGATGTCCCTAAACTGTGGTAGCTGTTGGAGCTGCCTTCTCTGATTCCTGAAAGGAGGGGCTGTGGGCAGGCAGAGCTGGCCAGCAGCTCTCCTCTAGAAAGAGTGTGTTAGGCAAAAGAATTGTTTGAAGCTGTTTTCAGTGTCCTAGACTAGTTGTAAACACATGGTGAAAGACTGTGCTTTGAAAATTGCTTTTTTTGTTTTCTTGTCCTACACATCTTCAACGTTTTTTTTCCTTTTTTACAGTATGTGCAATTTCCTCTGAGAGTTCAGCCCTTCAAAGCCCTGAAAGATGCTTATGCATATAATTATTTTTTTTTTTTAAGTCAAGGCGCTTCTCCGACTTCCCCTTTCCCATGACTAGGATTTCCAGAGGGCTCTCACCCGGAGCTGTGAGCGCACCTGTCCGGCCCCGGGCACCTTTCAGACGGGCATCTTTCTGTGGAGCGCCGGCCCCGCCGCTGCCTGGGGCTCCAGCGCCCTCTCTCGGCCCCGCGGCCGGGGCTGCGTGCGGGAGCGGGGCCCGCCCGCGGCCGGGGGAGCC
>VYZQ01008574.1:0-11852 GCA_013400655.1 Mystacornis crossleyi
GATGGGTTTCATTTCTAGAAGTGCTGTGAATAACTTACCATAGAAAAAACTATGAAGGACAGAAATACTCATTTAAGAAAGACAGCACTTTGTATGGTATTCAGATGAAGTCAATGCTACTAAAGTATGGAATATGAGTGAAGTCACATAAGCAATCTTAAGTTTTCTGTGTAGCTACACTATTTAGTAAACACACGTTGCTAAGGATATTTTGTGGGCCCAAGTTATATTACATTGCAACGTTTCTGGATTCTTCCAATTTTCTTCTTTCTGTGTCACTGCTGAATTTTGTTCCCCTGATGCTCTACCAGATTTAACTGTGTGAATCCTTGAAGAAATACACTGTCTTCCTTCCTCTCTACATTCACTCTAATTCATACAAGCCCACCATATTTTCTCTTCTTTTTCTTCTAGACAGCAAATAAATTTAAACATAAAATTTTTCACAACAAATTACCTTTTTGTGCATTCTTTGATTTTTGGTTCATTGGTAGAGGATATTGCTTCAAATTTTCTCTAATAGAGGCTCTTTTTTCATCTATTGTTCTCAACATGAGGTCAGATTTGCCATTTATTAAAATGCCATTTTAAAAATGGTTATTGCCTTTTAAATGTCATGCTGACAATGAAGTGAATCTGCAGTCAGAGAAAAATGTTGGCCCCTATTTTGTTGGGAAGCAGAGAACATACAGAGAGCAGGCAGCTGTAGACCTCAGTCCAAATGAACAGAATGGAAAAAATATTACTTTCTCAAGTTGCCATTTTTCTTAATGATAGTCCATAACCTTAATTCCATTGACCTTTATGGGAAGTAGAGATGTTTTAAAAGATGGTGGGGTTTTGCTGGAGTTTATTTGACTGACAGCAATGAACGTATTTTCAGATGAGAAAATCATTGCAAAATATGGTTAATAAATAGATTTCATAAAAGGCGATTAAAAAATTACAGTACTTGTTTCCCAGGTTAAAAAATAATCAATACATTTCCAATTTGAGAATATTTTGCATAAATTTTAAATGCTCAATAAATTTTTAAAAAATATTTTCAAAACAGGAACACCAACAATCAAAACACAAACAAAAAAGAATGACTCTGATTTTGAAATGTACATTTCATATCTTAAATAAATAGAATACAAACAAACCAACCTAAAACAATAACCAAGAAAAATACACCCCCACCCCCAAAAAACCAAACCAAAACAAACAACAAAACAAACAAAACCAACAACCTCCAAAACCAACCAACCAACCAACCAAAAATCCAAGGACACTAGCTGTAAGGAAAACACAGGAATACAATAGAAAGGTTTAATACAAGGAATGCCTTTTTTTCCTGGAAATTTTTAAATTTCTTATAAAACAAATGTTTTTCTGTCCATTGGTATTTGAGAATACATATGAGTTTTCCCTGAAATTTAAAGTAACATGTAACTGTTTATACCATTCTACTCCACAAATATTAGTGGCCAGATAAAAGTTAATATATATACCAAGCACAAGAAAATTATTTTCAAGATTACCTAGTTTTAAAATTTAATTTTAATGACATAAAAAGTCAGTCAATTAATGTGAATTTCTGAAATTTATTTCTGTATTTAGAGGGATATCTTGCAGATTTTAGGACTTGAAAAATTCTATCCTTTACATGATGAAAATAGGAAAACGATAATACTTCTTGTTCAAATTTGTCTTATGTTTTAAATAGTGATCTGAAAATTCCCAGATGTGTTAAATAATCTGTCAGATTATGGCACACTTCTGCCACAGAGATCTAATAGGCTATTCTATCAAATAAGGCTATATTAGCCGCAGGTTAAAAAAAAAAAAAACTTCATCATACTTCCTTCTTTTTAAAGTATCAGAATACTGTTTTTTCCAACTACTTAATTACTTGAAAAATAGTACCTTTTCTACACCTTAGATGTTTTGTCAGATGTCCAGTCTAACTCTGTAGATGGTAGACAGAGCAAGTCCCATGTAATGGTATTTAAGCACTGGCCTCTGACACAGGGTTAACACTTCGGAATTTCTTATCTAGAAAAAGAGCATGACTTGGTCTTCAGTAGCTCCATACCTTGGGGTTTTTCCATTTCATTCATAGTTCCTTCCCCAGATTTCTGTACAAGCCAGTTCTTCGACAAATTTTGTCTAGATTACCATTCTCACAAAGAACTACCAAGAAATATTTCACCAAAGCAGCAGGCCTTGAATTGACATTGATCCCTGGTCACATGTAGGTGTTATTTGTATTGTCCTTTGATTACCTTCCTTGATCTTTCTTCTGAGGCTTGGCACTAAACATCATGTTATTCTTTGTATCATGCCATAATATCTTGTCATAGTATTGGCAGAACATAAAAAGTATTCTCTATGGAAAAAGAAACCATAGACAAGGAAACAACAATTCTGATTAATCCTCAATTCCACCAACATTATTCAAGGACTAAAGGGAGAATAGGAATCCTCATGTTGTAACACTGTTTAAGTAAGATGACCGAAAAAAAGAACAGCCTGAACTAGGAGATTCTTACCATCCTGCTGTAATGATCCCTGTACTGCTTTTGCCACCAGAACTAAATCTTTCCTGAGCTTCTACAAAAAATTTTGTGATGCAATGTAGTCGGAGCTTGAGTTTTTTTGTGCAACCTCAATTATACTTATTAGGCAATATATCTCTATTTTCATTTCATGAAGAAAAAATAAAAAGTCTTGTATTTCCTTGAAATACAAACAAAAGGAATGTGGATAACAAAAATCAGTTAATGTTTCATGATTTCAGCCCCACAGAGATGCATCACTGAATTTTCTTTGGTCTTCCATTTGTGAATTTCTTACGCTCTCCATCTCTGTTTGACTAGCATTATGAAGTGTTTAAGTGCCTGATGTTATGTTGACGCAGTTGATTTTCTGGACACAGGGTTGTGGAAGTGGGGGACAGATGTCAACAGAAACCTGACAAAGTCATCATTCAACAGTGTGTGTTGTCAGCAAATTTCCAGGTGGCAAGTCACATATTTCAAAATATTTGTTTACAATTATGTATGAAAAATGCTCAGCTGTATAGTTTCAGGCCTTTTCGTTCTACTGAGTATGCCATGTATGATATATGTCTAGGTGGAATTTTTTACACTTTGAAGTACCTACTTGGAAACTTTTTTGAGAAGTATTAATCTGATCCCATTTCAAGAAATGGTATTCCAGCTCTACCAACAATTGTGAGCTCGAAATATTTACCTCTTCTTGTTGAGGATGAAAAGGTGACTTATCATTGAATATCTGCCTAGAAAAAGAAATCTGGATGTCTCTCTCTTTAATTATACTTTTTTTTTTCTTTCCTGTCTTTAATTCAGCAAACAAAGGCATCGTATTTTCCACAGGAGGAAGTTCAACTAGAAAAGAAAAATTCCTTTTTAACAATAAGAGCAACCAATCAATGTAATAAATTATCTGGGGATCTGGGGCATTTTTGATACTTCTAAATCAAGATTGTATATCATTATAAATTTCATTCAATCGGAAGGCGAAGACTGTTACAGAACTACTTGTTAAAGTGTATGAATACTATTGTAGCGCTGATAAGACTAATAGATAAACACTTGTGTATTTATGATTCCCCTATAAGCCAACAAAGAATAGAAAAGACTGCTAAGTTGAGGAGAAAGTGTCTTGTATAATTTTTAAATTTAATAAGCCAACCACCTCTCTTTTACTATCAATTCCATGTACAGAGTTTTTTTCTTCTATGAATCTGGATAAAAGGCGTTGTTGTTAAATTATTTGCTTGGTCCTTCTTCAAAATGCAGTTTAGCTTAAAACTGTCTTCTTAGCTAAAACTGCAGACAACATACAATACCTCATGTTTGTCATGTTTTTTCATTTAAATTGTCATGCTGCTCTTTCTTGAATAGAACTTTTAAATGTTTTAATAGAGTTTACAAAGAACGAAGAGAGTTACATCAACTTTTAAATGCAGCTGTGGTGAAAATCTGTCTGTAACCTGGGTAATAGGTTTTTTAAGGTATCACCAATAAACTTAGGAAGAAATAGAGTTTATTTAATATCTAATTAAAACAGTGACAACAGGGAAACAATCATCATGCTGGTAAAGTGAAGAGGAAGAACTTTAGTTAAAATATTAATATATTCATTTTCCCCCAAGATTAGTCAGTGTTTGGGAATTCTTTAACCCAAGAAGATTAAGCTGATTCAGACTCACTGTGATGAGTCTATTTCTGTCTGTTTCTACTGAAGCTGAAGTCATGGAGGAAAAAAACAATCTGGATCATGAAAATTCATCTCACAGAAGCAAGTTATTGTAACAGCCAGTTCACAAAACTTTTCAGTAATTTTCATGAATTCAGAGTTTTCAGAACTGGTTTTCACTAAAGTATTGAGCCCTATGTAAAGAATACAGCTTAACAGTATAATGTCATGATAACATGATACTTTCATTTCCCTTTAACAATTTGATCTCTGTTGGGGTCACCCAGCCCATTGGGGTTGTGGTGGGGAGTTTTCCCCCAGGTTTGAGAGACAGGCTTCTGCTAAGACACACTCACTTCTCTGCTCTCCCATTTGTCCTTGTAACCTAGTCTCTCCCTATGGGTTCCCTTGCCCTGGTCCTGTCTCTGTCCCGCCCTGCAGACCCCCTTTATAAATGCCAAACCCCTCCCCCATCTGGTCTTTGGCTTCTGGTCCCCTTCAGAATGAGGTGATTGAAGTAAAGCCTCTCNATCTTTTTCAAATTTAAGGCTGGGTAGTGGTTAGGATGTGGACTGGGGTGGGAGGGTCAGAGAGATGAAGAGGATGGGACTCAGGAAAGTTTTGCTTTCAGGGCCTGCACTTTTTTGAACATGTTTTATGCCAGTGGGCATAAGTAACAAGAGTATTAGAAACTAAATCAAACCACTTCTAGTGGGCATCAGTTGACAGGTCTGCCCTTCTTGTTATCCTTGTTGCTACAGCTGCCGCATAAGCACAGTTCAAGGACTGTGTCTTTCCTCCCAAACTCTCTCCATGAAAGTGATCCCCTATTAATCGAAACATGCAGTCCCAGAGATACTTCTAGGTCAATATGCTGGCTTTTCCTGAGAAAAGAACCCCAAACACTTCCCTGCTTCTGAAACATATGGATTTCTTGACCTCTTTGGAGGTGCTCCAGCACCTTAGATACAAAACCTTCCACAGTTTCAGAAGTGCCCTAATCTAGTTTTCCAGCATTTCATATCAAACACACTCCACTTTAAAGCATGTGTAATTTATGTGTTTGCTGATGGATAATGACAATGATATTAATATTATTACTATGACACTTGCTGAAGAAATAGTATTATTTTTCAACATATTTACTTGCTTGGAGAGATGCCTAATTTTCTCTTTAAATTATTATTTCTTAAGAACCATGTTGATTCAAAGGTGATAGTGTGTTTTTATTAAACTACGAATAAACATAGACACATTTGGAAACTATATTTTAGAAAGGACTCAAAATATGTGCCACATCTTATGAATGCAAAGGAAACTATAACTCAGTCAAGGAATCAGAAAGCCAACTATAAAAAGGGAAAAGAAAAATCAGTCATTCCAAATGATGACTTGGCCATGGTTCTTATAATAATCAAGGATCACTTAAGATTGCTGCTATTTCTTCAAAGCAGTAATTTTAAAATTCTGCATTACTATTGTTGTTACTGACTGGACACATAGTCTATATTACTTAATTACATGATTCTGGGAGCATTCACTGGTCAGCTGGCATGGGTGATCAGCATAGAAAAACAGGTCTCTGCTGCTACATTTCCTTAGCCTCTGAAAAGGGCAGCTGCACACAAACTGCCTGCTAGGAATTGTGCCTGGCCATTCACAAATAATGGCTTCACATTTCGTTGGAAAATGTGTTTCTTCCCTATACCAAAATTTGCAAGGCATCTTTGTACTGATTGAACATGCTTGAGAGTGCATTTCTAGCAAACATGGGCATCCTCTGCCACTGCTTTTTTCCCAGGTGCCAATTTGGCCTTAGGGATTTTTAAAACTGAAATTTAAGGAACTTAGGAAAGTGTGGATTCAGGTGCCAGCATGGCAAATAGAGTGGGATGTAAGAAAGGTGTCGTGTGATCTCTTTACAGAAGTCACAGTCTCATGGTGACCAGACTGATCAGTGAAGTTTTTGGTCAATGTAACCTCAATTTCTGAGACCAAAACTGGAGATACCTAACCAACTGGAAAAAGCTGACAAATGCTTCTTTTGGGGATAAAATGGGGGATTAAATGGGGATACAGGGGGGAATTCCCATGTTTCTTCAAAACTGTTCTTTAAGAATACAATAACACATGTAGAAATACAGAGAGACTGGAGCAGGTCAGAAGAATGTGTTCTCAAAGATGATTTTCTGACTGCATTTCTTTGTGACACACCTATAGATATTCCGTTTTTTTGTCAGGGGTGTGAGAAAACAATTTACCACAAATTGAAAGTATTCCCTACCAGAAAAGCCTTGGGAATGGGGTTTAAATGGATAACTCAGAGGGATCTTTGACAGGATGCATTCTTACTGGTGTTCTATATTCCTTTGGCTTGCCTTTTTTTTTATTTTATTTTTTTCTTTAAAAGAAAGTTGATAATTCTATGAGAGTCTGATATTACAAAATATTATTGCAGAGAAAGATTGCAGATATTCTAGCTGCTGCAGAAATGTATTCAGTTCTAAAGACACCACATATACTCCTTCTGCAAAGAAAGTGGTAAATGAATGAGTTCAAGGATTCATAGAGATAGTTCTTTTCTTTCATCACCTCAGAACATAATGCATTAACAACATACATGTTGAGCTAAATTAAAATGAGTGTTAATCCTTGAAATAATTTTATACACTAGATTAACATATGAAAAGTAAGATATTAAAATGAGAAGCATTAAATATTAACAGGTTTTCAGATCAGAAGGCACTCACTCAAGGGTTCTGAATTGTCTCCCAGACAATGAAGATGGCACCTAATTAAACAGAAAATTATTTTAAAGGTAGTGAAGTAGGCAGCTATAATAATTTTTAAAAATCCCACCAAATTGTCCATGGATCACAGTGGTAAAGAAAGTAGTGGGTTATAAGTCATTGTTCCTTCTTAAATATGGTACTAAAATATTCTTGTAGGGCAAATACACTATCTGTCAATTTTGTTACAAGTTAGCTGGATGTTCATAGCAGACATTAGCCTTGTCCACTCCCTGGAGTTAATGGGATGAGATCAATCTGTCAAAATGAACAGTACTTAGGGCTTTATGTCTTATTACTTACTGTAACTTGGTGATATACAGCAGAATGCTCTCACTTCTAAAGAAACAAACTGGTATATCTTTGTACTGATTACACATGCACTAGTTATATATATACTGTTATTCATGTTTCTGGTTGCTTCTAATTCAAATCATCACCTCTGACACGAATATTTCTTCTGCCACCTGCAAAAGTGGAAGTGTAAAACTAGGTGCAATTTGGTTTTTTTTCAAATTAAATGTTTTCATGTCTTTCATAAAGTTTTGATTAGTAAGATAATAGACAAAAAAACCCCTATAGTTTTTACTATGACTTTATACAGGATAGAGTCCTCCCACAATTGTGTGTATATGTAGATGAAAGGTCTAAGAAAATGCAATGGTATTATTGTAGCTAAACTAAACTTTAACTTCTGTAGTAAATGCTCACGGATTTGGGGCACTTCATTTGCTCCTTTGTACGTGTTGAAAGAACTTATTAAATATTTTTAAAAGTTTGAACCATCCATTTTACTCTTAATGGAATCATTTCATAAGTGTTTTTCATTTTCAGCACAGGAATCAGATTTGCTTGTATTATTTTCCATTCCTTAAAATATATTAAGGAACATATGTTTTCTGTTAATAAATAGAAGAAGAAGCCATAGTGACTTAAGTTTGTATTAGATATTGTAACACATGCTTAACTGCAGAATTTTACTTCATGTAATCTAAAATATAGTATTTTGTGTGTCTTTGCTATCCTTCCCCCATCTGTTTTTTTTTTTCCCACATAATCTAGAACAGCTCTATCATGTGTTATGGGATATAAAGAATTACTTCTAATTTCTTTGCAGATGTTCCTATTTTACTGATCACCAAAACATCTGAGTGCTTCAGTGACATTAGTTACCTTTCTTTCCTACCTTCTCTGAGATGCAAATAAGTTATAATCGTACTTAAGACATATTTATTGGAACACAAGTCTAGTACCTAATACTAAGAGCAACTGAATAGGTGTTAATATCAAATTTCATAGCTGCTCACTTTGAAACATGATCTGATATCAGTGTCTTGATTAAGCAATGGCCTTGCTTTACAGACATAGATGTGTGTCATACCTGTCCAGTAGGACAGTTGCACATACTTGAACACTGGCAAAGCTACATCTCTCTCCATGAATTTTGTAGTGGTCTCAGGCAGCTATTATGGATCTGAATTTTTGTTTGCATGACGAAAATCCCAAATTAGTCCTTTTCCAAACAAGTACTCTAAGTCACAAAGACTTCTAACTCTTGAGTTATGGTTGTGGGCCAACATAAAACACTGATACTATCTGGACTTCCTTATAGTTGCGCTTTTTACTGCAAAAATTCACTGTAGTTAGTAACTCCAGACAAGTTTCCAGAAGTATTTGAGCTAGTAACTGTTGCAGTGGGGTGGCTGCAACCTTTCCCTGGGAGACAGCCTTGGCCCGTGGAAGAATCAAGGAGATGATATTTGATAGATGTTTTCCGATTTTATTCCCCCTGGCCGCACATGGCCGGAGCCCGGCAGGGACTCCGACAGTGACCTGCCCCCAGAACAGGTCTGGAACAACCCCCCCGGGGTCCCATGAACACCCTCTTAAGTACAGGATTCCCGCGGGCTACATTCAAACTGACCAATGGGGGACAGGATTTGGGGTACACATGACCAGGGAACAGGGACAGAGAAACCCCGTGCCCCACGCATCCACTCATGCCCATCCCCCCCAGGGGGGGGCACCTCTTCACCTCACCCTTTTTGTTTTAAATAAGATGGTTTCTCTCAAGGGTTTTAAAGCACTTCATTTGAAACACCTGAATAGATACACAATCACAACAATTTCAAAAGAATGCCATCCACCCCTTGGAGTCCCCAACGTTCACACAGAATTTTTCTGGAGCATTCCAGAGCTAGCAGGTGAGAGATGAAGGCCTTTTGAGCACATTTGGGTAAACTGAGGCAGGAGAGGTTTCTTTTCACCTGTACCTGGTGGAACTTAATTTCTTCCCTTTCCTCCCTTTTNAGATGTTTTCAGATTTTATTCCCCCTGGCCGCTCATGGCCGGAGCCCAGCAGGGACTCCGACAGTGACCTGCCCCCAGAACAGGTCTGGAACAACCCCCCCGGGGTCCCGTGAACACCCTCTTAAGTACAGGATTCCCGCGGGCTACATTCAAACTGACCAATGGGGGACAGGATTTGGGGTACACATGACCAGGGAACAGGGACAGAGAAACCCCGTGCCCCACGCATCCACTCATGCCCATCCCCCCCGGGGGGGGGCACCTCTTCAAGTAACTCTAACTGAGTTTTCAAAACAAAGTCCCATGGATTTCAGAACTGGGTTTCAGAAGAACACAACTGGTAGCTATAATGGTTATTTTTAATTGGAAAAATCTTACTTGATAGAGAAAACAATTCCTTTCCTGATGCCTGTCAATCCTGTGCTCTTAATGAGGCAGATTTCAATTAAAATTCAGTATGCAATTATTCAGAGTTTATGATAACTCAGTGTCCTGCATTATTTTTGTAGTGCTCATTACAGAAAAAAGGTGGTCTTCCTCGTGTCACTAGCCAAGGAAAGATAACTTTAGTTTTGTCTCATCCATGTGCACACTTAGTGCTTACTCAAACTATTAGCAAGTGAAAAAAAATTAATTAAAAAAAAAGAAAACAAAATCTTTCCAGTCTTTACCCTCTAAAGGAGCTTTCTTCCATTTAGAACTCTGTCAAATGTTAGCATGATCATGAAGAGCAGATACTTCTGACCACAAAATACAGCATAGGAGGGAACTGAGTTGCTAATTATGACCCACAATCAGTCCAACTCTATATGGTTTCGTTTAGTTGCAGAGAATTTGATGCATTTAGCTTTTACTGTTGCTGTTGAGAACATCTATCTCAAATGTGCAGTGCATGAAGCATCAGCTTTGACTGTATTCTGGAAAAGCAACTATACTCTTGTGCTTCAACACTAGCTGTTCTCATAGTTCAGGCCTCACATTCAGGCTTTTTTGTCGTGTATCATGTTTATTTCCCTCCCTTCTGTTTCAGATATGCATAGTTTACTACCAGTCAAAGCAAAAGAGATGGTCTGATTCCTGTTATAATCTGTGCTTCAAAGGCTGTTGTTGAAGATAGTATTTCAGTTTCTGGAAAATGGTATTTTCTGTTGAAAGTACTCAGAGTATAAAACATTATTTCTTTCTGGAGCACAAGATCTTCAGGAAAAATTGAAAACACTGGCTAAAATGGTCATGGTTATAGCACTGCAAATACATTGATGCTGAGGATAATGGAAGAAAGAATGGTCCCGAAGGTGGAGAGGGTTGTGAGGTCTACTTAAACAGCATCTGTTACTGGTTTCATTGCAATCAATCAGTTGACCAGATGGAAGGTTAATGAGACGTTAAAATAAGTATTAAATATTGTTGCAATTAAAAAACGAGAATTCCACAACTTCAGGATTTTGGGAAAAACCCACAGTCTGGGTTTCAACAAAACAGGGACAGAGCTTCTTGGGTGGTGGCTGCCAGGACCTTTCCTAAGAAAGAGCTACACATTTTTATAAAGCATTTACTTGAAAAATCAAATATGAAATTGTTCTGAAACTATATAAGCAAAATACAGTACTGTATACATGAACATTAAACAAAAGTAAAATCCTGTTTAGAATTCTGAGATTTTAAATTTAAAAAATCAAGAGAACTGTAAATTTTGGAGTATTTTAATGCAGGTCAGTAAGTAGATCTGTTGTCCCTAATACCTTAATTACGTGCAGAAGAAAGCCTGTCTCACTGTGAAATCGATGACATTTTCATTGAGCTAAAACAAGGACTCAAACCACAGTACATAGGGCATATGTAAATCTTCCTATGATGTTTTTCAAGTACACAAAGATGTGGCAAAATTTAAGCATACCACTCATCGTAAAAACCTTAGTATTGCACTGGAAAGAACCATAAGGTTCTATTTTCTATTTTACAGACATAGATGTGTGTCATACCTGTCCAGTAGGACAGTTGCACATATTTGAACACTGGCAAAGCTACAGCTATTTTCTGAATTATCTTATGATTACTTTAAAATGTCACAAAGAAAAAATTCCAACAAAAATTGTGGTAAGTGTGACTATTTAACACCAACTGAAGCACTGGCAACATGTATTAAATCTGTACAGCTACGTTTTTAGAAATCCATAGTTAAATTTTACTAGTGCAACAGAAATACTTGAAATAGAAGTCAAAACTGTAATTTAATTTACCACTGAAAATAGCTGAATATGAAGCACCTGAACTTTTCATGAAAACTGGTCAAAACCCTTGATACTGTGAGGATATCCTCCAAAATTATGGTTATACATATGGTTATATGATTTACAGTTGCTTATTAAATATCTGCAAACTTTGTGTAATTGCAGTTTCGAAACAAGGTTACTGCCCTAATTTTGTAATATTTTGATCATTATTGAGCTTTGTGAAATGTGTTCTTTTAAATGTAAAAGCTTCCTAATTTACCCACAGCTGCCAACAACTCTCCTGTGCGTTTTCTGAGATAATACTTTTTTTTTT
>VYZQ01008578.1:0-11396 GCA_013400655.1 Mystacornis crossleyi
TTTAAAAATTGTTTTGTTATTTTAAGAGAGTGCTTTGTTATAATTGGTGGCAGAGTAGAATGCTGTCATAGATGTACCTTTTTTTCCTAGTACAATGAAAGCAAAGTTGATTAGGAACAAAAATATTGTAAAATCTAATCAATTAAGGTTGGGAAAGGCCTCTAAGATCATCAAGTCCAATCATTAACCCAGCACTACTGTGTCACCAATAAACCGTGTCCCCAAGGGCCACATCCACACATCATTTGAATATTTCAAACATTTCCCTAGGGAGCCTGTTCCAGTGCCGGACTACCCTTTCAGCAAAAAAGTCTTTCTTAATATCTCATCTAGACTCCCCTGGTGCAACTTGAGAAAGAAACAGGTAGGGAAAGTGAACTGTGACCTACCTACCTACCAACTCACACCTTGTGAGAAGATAAACTTCCTTATGCCACCTGTCTAGTGCAGTTAAATTCATAAAAGAGCTCATCCAACTGGCTGAAAATACCCAGTCACAAACGATATTGTTCCTTTGTCTTTTTGAGACTGAGTTTCAAAAACAGTTTTAAAAGCAATGGGTGGGAGTGACACATTAGGGGAGCACATTAATATTTGACAAAATGGAGGCAAGATTTTGGATCAAAGGCTTTAGCCTCACGTCTGCAGTGTGTAACAAGCCTTAGAAGCAAAAATGCAAGTGTCAGCATGGGAAACCCTGTATCTTTTTCTTCTTTACAACTTCATTTTCTTTATAAATACTGACACTTTTCTCTGAAGTCATGCTAACATTGGAGCATGTAGCACAGCTTTTTCACTCACATAGAATTTTGGCAGCATTTTGCTGGTTATTTTTTGAAACCGATATCAGAAAAAGAAATAGGTCTAAGAAAAAAGTTTACAGACTCTTTCAAAGTCCTTCTCAGTTTCTTTCGATAGCTTCTTCTATCTTCTCATAACAGTTTCATCCGGGTGGCTTGTTCTTATTCCTTGTAAGTTTTCACTTACTTCCCTCCTGTAGTCTTGCTTTACAGATGGCTGATAAGAATGTGTTGGGAAGAGTTGAAGAGAAAGCAAAGCCTTTATTATATGCCAAATGGTAGTTATCATCTTCTGATAACTTGTTCTGATCTTCTATTGCAAAGTGCAACATGCAGTTTTGATCTTTTTAGATCTGAGTCTTCAAAGGTCTTGCACACTACAGCTTTTTAGGGTGTTATTGTACTTTTTAATGATCATTCCTACTTTCTTTTCCATTGTAATTGATGTCTGACATAAGCCTTTCTTCAGACAAGGTTTTTGGGGGGACATAGCCTTCTACTTAATGTTACTGCCTTGTTTAGGTCTTTCTGGGACTCTGCCTTTTGTCACCATCCTTGCCCAACAGTGTATTTTCTCCACATTAACCTGTTTTAGTGTTACCTTGCCACAGGGATAACCTCTAGTAATCTGTTTTTCTGTTTCCTTAAAGGCATGAATCAGAGATCATCAACAGAAACCACATTTTAGTTGTGTTCTGCAAAAATCAATGTTCTTGATTTTTGATACTGGGAATTACAAAAGTGAGAATCTCAAAAATGAGGTGAAAATTGTTGATGATGTCGTCGTTGTTCTACGTGGGAAATCAGTGTGTTTTCAGGACTTCTGCATCATGGTTGGTTTTTTTTCCAAAATGTGAATACCTAGGAGATGTATGGTTTGCAAAGTACTCCTTTCAATGGTACAGAGGAGCATGCTGATAAAAGGTGCAAAATGAACCTACTGATAATGACAGCTTCAAGAACTGTTCTATGCAAACTAATGATGTGTGTATAAAATCACCTGTTTTTCTCACTGAGTTCAACAGGAGAGAAGGCAACACTCTACTGCTGAAAAAACAAACCATGGCACACTTTCATCCATAAACACCTCCAATTCTCATTATTTTAATAGTTGAGCAACATGAGAATAGTGCTGGACAATGCAGAGGCAGCGGAGCCCTCTGATTAGCATAATGTGAACAATTAGATATATATCTCAGTCTGCCTTGTGTTCAGATCTGTCCTGTTCTGAGCTTGTGAGTGTTCATTAATGCAGCATGGATAAAAGAAAATGCCAGTTCTGGAAAGCAAGTGCTTCCAGGGTACCGCAGACACCCTCTGTGCTCTAACACAAGGAAAGGTTGCGCAGCAGTGTGTGAAATCAGACCTTTGGACAAGCTTCCAAGCTGCCTGAGTATATTGATTCTGGCATCTGCTTTCATAAGCAGGTGCTCAGGTTTATGTGCCCAGATGAAGTTACCTCTTAACATCTTAATTACATGCTAGACTCTGGCTGTTTCTATTGTGTGAGTAGGTGTTGTTAGGAAAGGCAATGGAGAAGGGAAGTATGAAAAAAAAAGTTGCAAGAAAATAAAACTAAAAAAAACCAAAACTAAAAACAAAACAAAACAAAACAAAACAAAACAAAAAAACAACAACAAAAAAACCCCAAACAAAAAAAAAACCCAAAAACCCCAAAACCCCCAAACAAACAAACAAAAAAACCCACCAAAAAACCCCACAAAACCCAACCCAAATCAAACAAGCAAAACAAAACCAAGTGCTTGTTCAAAAAACAAATGTATGACAAACTTCTTAATCTGTAGTAACTTAACATTTGCATAATATTATTTACTGAATGGAACCAGAATTGCTCAAATTTGTCAAGTCTATCAGCAAATGAGAGCATCTCTCAGCACAACTCATCTCATATGCAAGGGGATTTCACTACCCCTCTTCTCTTGTAGTGATGGAACAGGGTTTTAGGGCACCAGGACTCTGCTGGCTATACCGGCAACATGTATTTCGTTCTGTGTGAATTAAATCAAGGGTGGAATTTAAAAGTCATATGGGGTAATCTGGCCTTTTAAAGCATGATGACATTTTACAGGGCAAGTTTCGGCCTGTTTATTAACACTCATCTGGCATCCTGCACACTTCAAGACAAAAGGCACATAATAATTCTCACTATACCATTATGAAGACTGTTGAATTACCTTTGATAAGGCTGGTAAATGAGACTGCCTTGGTGATACTCTGGAAAATCAGGGACAAGAGGACTTTCTTGGGTTAAGTGATTTATTATCCAGGCATGAAGGCTTGGGCTGTGGTTATTAAGGCTGCACAGAGATCTCTGCTAGAAATTTCTTGGTCAGTGTGTGTCCTGGTTTAAAAGATAGGTGTCTGCCAAGGAAGCTGGGAAGCTCCCTTGGAATGGAAAATGTGACCCCCTTCCCTCCAGATTATTATAACTTTGAAATTAAGGGGCTTTCAGGCAAAGATATGGGAAAAGGAATAACAGTTCTTTACTAGGGAAAAAAATGTATATGTATGTATGTATAAAAAACAAGGCAAACAAACAACAACAATGATAGCAACAACAAATGAAAACAGCAACCCAGTAACAGTCTTCTCTTGGCTGCAGGCACTTTCCCCTTTGGTGTAGTTACGGTCACAGCCAGAAGGGGTGCTCTTGGCTCAGAGCCGGGCAGGGTGAGTGCGGTGATTCCCCCACGGGTGCAGGCGGTGCTGTGGCGCGAGCTCAGCCACCTCTCCACAAGAGTAATGGTGGGTACGCTAGTGGGAGTGATAGAGAATGGACTTCTTTTGCAAATTCATGGGGTGGGGGTGGGGGGCAGCTGGTCCTGGTGCCAATCTGGATGATAAAATAGATTGTAGCAGGGACTTAAGAGCAGCAGGCTGGAACAGCAGAGGTGGCAGGTGCCCCAGGGTGCCAAATGAAGTGTAGTAAAAACTGAAGCTGTATCAGGAACTGCGGGGGTTGGGCGGACATGGGGTGTTGGGTTAAAGCGTAGCAAAATATCTGAAACAGTGGCAGAAAAAACCCCAGCGGGGCTGGGCAGCAGCAGTCAGGCTCCCGGAAACAGCTAGGAGACGGTCCCTCCTTCTGGAGGGAGGGAAGGGGTCGGGGTGCCAGGTTTTCCCCTGAGGCACCTAAGTAGATGGTGAGGGTCCTTCCCAGTGAGGTCGGGTGTTCAAAAGGGCCCAAAAGCAATGGCTGCTTTTACGAGCAAAACCTCACTCACAGTAGGAGAAGCAGTAAAGGATGGAACTTGGCGGTGGCATCACATTCTCCCCACAGCAATAGCAGCGCTGTCTCACTTCCAATCCGAGAGTGAGAGGGAAGATGAGCCCAGCCCCTCACCCCCTTCCAAAATCTTGCAGTATCTCTGCCCTTCCCAAGAGAAAGCCCCTCCCCAGCTAAGAGAGGGCAGCCAGCTGCACCCCTTCCCCCCATCTTGGCCACTTCTTTTGTCTCTCTTAAGTATCCTCATTACCATCTCTTAGGCAACAAATGGGAGAAAATTCCCTGAGAGAAAGGGGAAAAAAAAAAAAGGGAAACTTCTAACCTCCAACAGTATCTCTCTCTCTGGGAAGGTGCTGTTGTGGTTTAACTCCAGAGATAGGCAAATACCACACAGGTGCTCACTCCCTACCCCTTGTGCAATGGTGGAGAGAGTAGGGGCAAAAAGTAAAAATTGTGGATTGAAATAGGACAGAAAATGAAGGGATGATAATAAAATAATAATAATAATAATAATTTAAAAAGGAATTATAATATACAAGTCGAGTGTTGTACAGTGAAGTTGCTCACCACTTGCTGAGTGCTGCCCAGCTAGCTCCCAAGCAGTGGCTGCCGAGCAACTTTCCCACCAGTTTTATGCTGGACCATGCGATCTGGACTATCCTTTTGACCAGCTGGGGTCAACTGTCCCACCACGTGTGCCCCTCCCAGCTTCTTCCATGGTGGTGTGGTTTGAGAAGCAGAAAAGTCTTTGCCTTAGTGTAAACACTGCTTAGCATCAGCTAATTGGTGTGTTATCAACATTTTCTCATCCTAAATCCAAAACACAGCACTGTACCAGCCTGCAGGAAGACAAGTAACTCTATCCCAGCCAAAAAGAGATACACTGAACTTACAATAACCGATTCATTTTGTGAGCCTTTGATTTGTCTGTACTTTGGGCAATATTCACCATTCAAGTAGATACTTCTCTTCCCTTGGCAGATACCCATTCAAAATGCAAGAAACTAGTGGTGGCAGGATGACAGAGGCAAAAGGAGACCAAGAAAGGTGATGGTGCCACTTGGGCACCTCAAGAGCCAAGTCTAACACCCCTTCCCCAGGTTATCCTGCCTGATGAAACTCAGGACTCACTGCTTACTTCCTACCACTTCCCACAAGTCATGCAGGTTTTTCTGCAGTTTACCAATGATATTCCATTCCTCTGGTTCCTTTGCTCAAGCTCTTTTTAAAGTAAATCACTTTTCAGTTGCACTTGTTTTGTTGATTAAATGCATGTGTCGTTTTGATCCCTTTTCACTGCCTTGTGCAATTTGTTTACTGTTCCCTTACATATTGCAGAGATGTGGAAAAAAATAAAAGGAAGCTGAAGTACCCTTTTTTTTTTTTTNCTTCTAACCTCCAACAGTATCTCTCTCTCTGGGAAGGTGCTGTTGTGGTTTAACTCCAGAGATAGGCAAATACCACACAGGTGCTCACTCCCTACCCCTTGTGCAATGGTGGAGAGAGTAGGGGCAAAAAGTAAAAATTGTGGATTGAAATAGGACAGAAAATGAAGGGATGATAATAAAATAATAATAATAATAATAATGTAAAAAGGAATTATAATATACAAGTCGAGTGTTGTACAGTGAAGTTGCTCACCACTTGCTGAGTGCTGCCCAGCTAGCTCCCAAGCAGTGGCTGCCGAGCAACTTTCCCACCAGTTTTATGCTGGACCATGCGATCTGGACTATCCTTTTGACCAGCTGGGGTCAACTGTCCCACCACGTGTGCCCCTCCCAGCTTCTTCCATGGTGGTGTGGTTTGAGAAGCAGAAAAGTCTTTGCCTTAGTGTAAACACTGCTTAGCATCAGCTAATTGGTGTGTTATCAACATTTTCTCATCCTAAATCCAAAACACAGCACTGTACCAGCCTGCAGGAAGACAAGTAACTCTATCCCAGCCAAAAAGAGATACACTGAACTTACAATAACCGATTCATTTTGTGAGCCTTTGATTTGTCTGTACTTTGGGCAATATTCACCATTCAAGTAGATACTTCTCTTCCCTTGGCAGATACCCATTCAAAATGCAAGAAACTAGTGGTGGCAGGATGACAGAGGCAAAAGGAGACCAAGAAAGGTGATGGTGCCACTTGGGCACCTCAAGAGCCAAGTCTAACACCCCTTCCCCAGGTTATCCTGCCTGATGAAACTCAGGACTCACTGCTTACTTCCTACCACTTCCCACAAGTCATGCAGGTTTTTCTGCAGTTTACCAATGATATTCCATTCCTCTGGTTCCTTTGCTCAAGCTCTTTTTAAAGTAAATCACTTTTCAGTTGCACTTGTTTTGTTGATTAAATGCATGTGTCGTTTTGATCCCTTTTCACTGCCTTGTGCAATTTGTTTACTGTTCCCTTACATATTGCAGAGATGTGGAAAAAAATAAAAGGAAGCTGAAGTACCCTTTTTTTTTTTTGTTCCTCTCTCTTCCTCCAGCTTTATGATGTGAACCCTCTGTTTTCCCCTTCACACAGAAATACACCTTCAAGGACAATATTATACTGGTTGGTCTTCCAGGTAACCTAAATTTTTCATTTCCTTATTATTAAACCTAAGCTTGTAACTGAAACTGACCTCTTGTCCCTTTTCAAATTAACCCCTTGGTGCAAAATTCCAAGGGTTTTCCAACTCTATCAAGTGGAAGTCACCGAAGCTGGAAACTTATTGACACACCAAGGGGTTAAATCTACAGCTAATGCTGTAGATTACAGTGATTTACTAACCCCATCACAAAAATGTCCAAGAACTGATGTTGTTAGGTCTTTTATTCAGGGACAGACTTGAGAGAAAACCAAACAAACTCACAGCTGTAAAAAGGAAAAAGAATAAAAGGCCTGGGAGTGGAAACCAGCAGAATTGTATCCCATGTTAGCAGGCCATAGGCCAAACCCAAATGCTAATTATAAAAAATTTCTTCAGTTCTCTAATTGCAGTGCAGCTGCAGTGGGATGGTGCTAGTGGCACCACAGGGGCCTGGAGTGGACTGGGCAGACTGGTTTGGAGTGGCTGGCTGCAGGAGGGCTCTTGGGTTTAGCCGAGCTCTCCTGCACATCTCCCAGCACTGGGCATGTTCCCTTTCAGCCAGTCTGGCCATGTGACCATACATGGGACCAGCTCAGGTGCAGGGCTGGGTAAGGGCACATCGATGTTCCAGAGGGCCATGCCAGGACACAGGAGCAGTGAAAGGCTCCAAGGCATCCCCCTGTCCATGCTCCCAGTGCAGGAGCTGTCGACAGATGGTTTGCATGTTTGAGAAATTAAACCCAGGATTTCTGCAGCCACGCAGGGTACCCCAGAGAGCCCTCCTTGCCAGCCATTAGCTCAGGTAACAAAAACAAGGCCAGGAAAGGCAGAAAAACAAGCTTTCCTTCCAACTCCATTGCCAAGTGCTCCTTCCCTGCATGCCATGGAAAGAAGAGTCATGGCCAGATGGTGAGGAGGACCCCGAGGGTGCAGGCAGCCCTGGGACGAGGGCTGTCCACCTCTGCGCCTGGCTCTGCACTGTGATTTGCCTCTTTTCTCACACTGCTTGGATATAGACTGGGAACACAGCATCGTTTTCTGGCTACACAGATCACACATTTGAAAAACAAACTCTGGATGTGATTAAGCACACGGAGACGGAAAGTAGAGAGAATGTGGCAGTAAGTTTGGATTTGCAGAGGATGGTAAATCTTTGGGCATCCAGGTTTTTGGAGGAGCAGGCTCAAAAAAGATATATATATATTTTCTCTTAGTGAAACACAGATTACAAGTAATTCTAGGGTCTGTAAGGCTGGAGACTGGTTGTCTTACCTTGTGTTATTCAAAATATGTTGTTTTCCTCGTAGTCTTGCCTGTTTTTGCTTCTACAGAAATGCCTTGACAAGACATTGCAGCAATTTTCCCAACAGATATCATAGTCCATCTCTGGGGGCTTTATAAGATATTTGCTCAAGGAGGGAGTGTTCCCTGTACCACCTATTCTGTGAAAGTACTAAATTAGGATATTAGTTATTAAATCTTTCTACATAAATTACCATTTATATAAATGTAAGTCTGTCTCTACTAAGCAACCATTTTTATGGTGATGATCTTAGTATTTACATAAAAATTGCAGTACACAAGGTAAATTATGTTTTCCAACCTACGATTTTTGACAAGAATTTACACATGCACAGTAACTTATTTTTTCTTCTTAAGCAACAGTAATCATAAATACTGTGCAGAAACATTCATAACCATGGTCTTGCATGAAAGCCACATTTTTTCCCTCCAGAACCTGCTGTAATTACAGTGTACATAAATTCCACCATCGGTAGATACACCAGATTTTGTTTTTCCTTTTTCCTCATACAATTTTAATTACTATCCCTGCTTAGAATACAACATTCTACGTTAAAAAATTGAAAATTTAGAAGTAGTTTGTTTCCCTGACAACAGTGACAGCAACATTTAATTCCCCCCTGTGTGATTTGTAAATAAATACATACAGTTGCTAATACTAGTGAGATTACGTGCCTGAGGCTAATTGTGCCATTACAAATATTTGAAGCCTGAGCTTGATAATGCAGGTCATGGTACTTAAATACTAATTTAACTTTCTTACTGCTTGCCAGCCTATTGACAGAACCTTTGGTAAAGGGGCTACATGATTGTCACAAAGCAGCTGAATTGTGCTGGGCATAATTGATCATATGTTGATCAGGCATTGTGGGTCTTGTGGTTTATTTGGACTTGTGGCAGCTCAGAGGAAGAGGCTCATGTGGGATCATGGGACTTGTGAAGTAGATCCTGCTGTCTTCCTTCAGGCCCATGGATGTCTTCTTCCGGGTTCCAGTTGTGGGACACCCCAGTTCGGCACATGACTTATGTAACAGAGCTTTGCCTAAGTAAGCCCTGCATAAAGATGGCAGCCTTGATGCTGATTGATCAGTCTCTAGGATTGGTTCTAAGAGGAACTGTGAGTGTCTGGGTTTTGCTCAGAACCATGAACCGGAGTGCCCAGTGGTTGCATTTGTAGTCTGGGACTCTGCAGAGCAGCCACAATGTCATGTTGTAGTCATCTCCTGATGGTCAGGCTGGCCTGCATGTAGCCAGAGACAGGGACCTCTCAGAGTGTCTGACAAGGGCCAACTGGACTTTTTGCATTTCACATTCTTGGTTTATTAAGATAGAGAAGATGAGAGAAAATGCAAAGCTGTTTGGTATAATCGTGTCTTGCCCTATGGCTACGTGAGAAATCACTGACTTTTATAAGCTCCCTGTATGCAAAGTTGTTCTGGTTATTGTGATCCCAAACTCTTGGTTTTGCCCTATCAAGCATCAATCTCAGTTCTAGTAAAAGAAAGCCCTTTATATACCCATTGTGGAGGCCAGTGGGCCTGTTGACAGAGGAACCAGTAGGGTTCCCTGGAGGGGAGAACCCTAAGAGATCCTCCTCAGTTATGGTGACAGAAAAGGCCTCTCTCAGGATTTCATTATATTAATGTACCCCAGTTCTGCTTCCCTGGTTGGCCAGTTGGCCTCCCTGCCCCCTTCTACCCTATACGTCCCAGATCCAGAAACTGCTCCCTTTCCTGCTCTCCCATTGGCCCTTGTTCCTTTGCTACTCCCTCAGAGTTTCCCCATTGGCTTCTATACCCTCGTCCTGCCTACGTACCGCCCCCACGTCCTCAGACTATTAGTCCCTGGTGCTCTCCCCGCCTCTGTATATAACCTTGGACTCCCCATTTTTCTGTGTCTTTTCATCACTGGAACCCTTCACGTGTGGGGCTGGTATAAACCTCTCTTGTGGAACTCTATACAAAGACCTTTCCCATCTCTTTGTCACTGACTTGTCGAAGAAGCTATCTGGTGTGTGTGTGCGCGTGAGTGTGTAGTGGCTTTGCTGAGTGGCTTTCTGCTGGAAATGCCTTCACAAGGTTGTGGTACCCCACAAGAACACCCCAAATAGACAAGGGGTGCCCGGAACAGGGACACAAACTGCGCATCCCTGGAAGCATCTCCAGCGGTTTTTTGCCACTGGAAACTCAGTAGCTTTCGGCATAGCCACTTCTCTGGAGAGCGCTCTGAGTTTTATTAGGAGGGCTTCCTAATAAATCCGAGGGGATTTATTAGGATCTGAGGGGGCGACTGGCAAATCTCTTGGAAACAGAGGATCAGTTGGAAATTGATGGACCACCCCCAAGAGTTTTTCGTTTGGCCCAGGCTGGGTAAGAGATTTTGGATCACTTTTATTCTTTTACTTTAGCCTTTTTCCTCTCGGGAGTTGGGAAGAGTGGGAGATGCGATTGACCCATCCCCAGCAGGGAGTTTATATCCAAGTTCTAGATGCCCTTGTAAAATTTCGTTTTTTGAGGGAGGAGGGGGCTGAAGCATTTGGTCCCCTGGTTGTTCAAACCTAATGTTTTGTGAGATTTGATTTTATTTGTGTTATTTGCTGTTATCATAAAACGTGTTAAAAGCATTAAGGAGCATTCAGGAAATGTTAATCCCAGTTTGGAAACCCCTCCGCTTCTTCCTCGCCCTGTGTCCCTGAAACAACCTGATCTCCCCTGCCTCAGGAGAGATCGGGAGACGTATTCCGCCCAGTGGCTCAGGGTTGCTACCGTCTCTCTGACGTCTTTCAATCTCCTCTGTCCCCTTCCCAGGATGGCACTGGCCATGCGGTCCCAGGTGCTCCCCTAACCCTTCTACCAATCCTCACTTACCCAGTTGCATCATCCCCGTTTCTCCCCCATGATGGCACTGGCCATGTGGTCAGCTCCGCCATCTTGTCTTACTNNNCACCAATTTTTCCTGCCCCTCCCCCAACCACACAAATTAGCACCGACCACATTTTGTCTCACAACACCCCTCCCCGTCTTCCAGTGCATGTCATCGCGCCTGGCCCCTCCTCCCCTGTGTCAATGGGTGTGTCTGCATTGGGCCCCTCCCCTTCTATCCCATGCAGCATCAGGCAGCTCTGGTACGCTGTCGTAAAGCCCACACACCAGCCAGGCACTCTCCCTCCTCTTCAGAGGGGGAGGGCAGTGACTCCTAGGATTCTGATGCAGAGTCTGGGGATCATAGGGCGATGGAGGCAGCCAGGGACGGAAACTGGGAGCTCACGAGTGTGATAACACCCTAT
This sequence comes from Mystacornis crossleyi, assembly GCA_013400655.1. Classification (NCBI taxonomy): domain Eukaryota; kingdom Metazoa; phylum Chordata; class Aves; order Passeriformes; family Timaliidae; genus Mystacornis; species Mystacornis crossleyi. Next base: position 11,203 of record VYZQ01008578.1, read on the forward strand.
GCACCCCAGTTATTTACAGAATGGTGGGGGAACCCCATGTGGGAGCCGGTCCCTTACACACAGCTCAAGGAGCTCTGCAAGGCTGGAAAGGACTATGCGTGGGGGGGTCACCTTATTTCAAGAATTTATTCCAGGTCACTTTCTCCGCTCACACTCTAGTACCCCATGACATAAAAAACATCATGTCATGCCAC